>RJWJ010041247.1:0-13628 GCA_004363605.1 Indri indri | reverse complement strand
AAAAAATATGTATATTCTTCTTTATGATTTCAATAATATGTAAAGATAGTGTAGTTTTCTAAGAAGGCTGAATTTTTCTTTCTTTTTTTTTTTTTTTTTTACATCACACTCCTTTTTACTCAGAAGTTTTTGACTGACTTGGTTAAACTAATTTCTGCCTCAAATTGGTGGATGCAGTTGCACTTTCAGAAATAGTCCTGAGCAGATAGCAGAATACATTATTCTAATTCTTGGTCCAATGTCTTGGGCAACTTCATGTTCCCTCCTTGAATCAGTCAACGTCTATCTGTTCCACTTCCCCACCCTGACACATGCTCATGTGTGTAGCACCTGCTCATGGCCTTAGCACTAAGCACCGTTTCACTAACACTGGGTGATTGGTGGGCCAGTTTTTCTAATCTTTAAAGCATTATATGACTTTTCTAATTTTCCAGGCTTTCTTGTCTTAGTCCCCGTTGTCTCAAGTCTCATGAGCAATAGACTCCAATTAGAATGGAAGAAAGGTCATTCAGGTCATTTTCCTTTAGTGTCGATGAAATATACAAACAGGCCTGAGTCAGCACTTCCTTGTTTGTTTACTTGTTTGTTTGGTTTTTAATTTCCATTTTCTTAATTTCATTTCTGATAAAAGATGATGATAACATTAGAAGGCTGAATTTTTCTAAACCACCATCTTTTGCTCCTTTTTATACCATGCTATTTGTATAGGACTGTCATGAAAATATTTCATGTTGTCTTCTCGGCTCTGATTGCCACTGCTGAGGGGGCGGCTGGTGTGGCCATGCTTGTTCCACGAGACCCTGGTTCTCACCCACTCCCATTTCATCACTCCTTTGACCCAGGAGAGCTGTCCGTCGGCTGGACAGCAACCAATGATTCTCTCTCACAACTCTTTGCCAAGAGACTCAGAAACCATGGCTGCATGGCAACAAGCGTTCGGATTAAAAGGTTGTACAGAATAACAGCCTTTCTTTTTTGCCATGTGCACGCAGAAGCGGTGCGATTTAGAGAGATCTGTGTTGAAAAGCGGGAGTGGGGAGCAAACCAGCAGAAAGAAGCTGGGGCAGGATCACACGGCCCAGAGTGGGCCAGAAGAGCACAGCTGTCCCCTTGGGGCACCCCAGTGCCAATTCTGCACCCATGGGCTTAGCTGAGCACCCCTGGAACCAGCTGTTTCTTATACCCACTGACCCGTAAGACATAGCACCTTCCCTCAATAAGCTCTTGACTTAACAGTGGAGATGAAATGGGTCAGTGAATACCTGTAGATTCCAAGTTGGCAGGTCTAGAAAGGGACTGGGTGTTGTATTTTAAAAGGCCTCCCTTCCCAATTCAGAAGACCAGCCACAGTGCAGAGCACTGTCCTGCCGAATGCAGTCCTAGCTCCTTGCAGGGTCCCTTGACCCCTGCCCGCCTCGTTCCCGTTACCTCACCCCAAGCCCTGCTTCAGCATTTATGCTATTGAAACCCAGATATTGCTGCCAAACCTTTCCTTTTTTAGAGAGAGACTTTCTCTAAACTACAGGGCTAAGCAGGGTCGTGTCCCCAGGGGCGTCCTCAATCTCCTGCTGACAGCTGCGTTTGCCCTCTCCCCTGGGCTGCCCGAGACAGTGTCTCCCTTAGGGCCATGATCCCTCCCCTTCCCATGTACAATCCATCCGTGCAGTGCCTCAGGACTAACTCTGGTGGTGTATTTAAGTTTATTGCTCCAGGGGCTGGGACAAAACAAAAGGAATTGTAGCATAAAAGTAAGTGTCCCCTTTTAATACTCTAGACTTCCCTTAGGTCCTGGGGGAAAGTGTGGGAGGACTTAGGCCCTTCTCAGGGGCAGCCCAGGTCCTCCCCTGCCCCTGTGCTTCCTTCAACCTCCTTCTGGAATCGCCCCTCTTTCCACAGGGAGACCCTCACTTCCTCCTTTCCATGAGTCCCCCATCTCTCATCCCCTGCCCCCGTTAGTCAGGCCAGAAGCACATCCCGGCTTCTGCTGAGGCCCAGAAGGCTCTGTGGGCAGACCTGAGCTGGGTGAGGAGGGCGACTGATGTCTCAGGATGTGTCCTTCACGTCCATTTTTTTTAGCTGACATTTTTTTGAGGCTAATAGTAAATGTAAACACCTATGTCAAGAACAGACACTTTTCAGGGGAGATGGCTAGTGCTGTCGTAAGCTGGAAGGAGAAAGAAAATATTTCCCCCATTAGCAAGACACTTTCTGTTTCCTCAGAGTCATGAGCACCTGTTAATGGTCAGGGCAGCATGTAGTTTGTGTCCTACTCTCTGGTAGCTTCCAGGAAATGAGGAAACTATGGCATCCTTTTGGGTCTCTCTCTGAGACATCAGGAAGGGCACCCAACTTACATTTCTGAATCTTGGGTATCTCACTTTTCTGACACCTGCCCCAAATTCCCTTCTCGCTGCTGCACCCCTTCATCCTTCTAGCTGTTCCCTCTGCCTTAAATCGTGTTGTCCTTATACGCTGTTACCACGCTGAGTCCATTCTCAGACTCAATGTGACTGCGCATTTTTATTTCCCATACAGAACTCTGCTAGCCATTCGGTGAAAGAGACTTTGGACACTAGAGGTAGTACCTCCTCCAGAAGCCTTCCTTGATTTTCCCCTCCTCTCAGCTCTCATAGACTCCAGGTTCACCTCCACGGTGCCCTAAGAGACAAGTGCAAGAGCTCGGAGGTGGTTGGGTGACGGGTTAGCAGAGGCCCAGGGCAAATGGTCTTGGGGCCACAGGAATGGGAGTGGGAGACTACGGCATGATTACAGATGCCCCGGAAGGAGCTGTGAGAAGGGGAGGGTGATGGGAAAGCACAGGATACTGGAGGGGGTGAGAGCAGAGAGGAGGAACCTCAGCCCACCATGGGGTCAGCTTGGGGGAGGACCGTGCTGGAGATGGGAGCCCAGGGAGGACCAGGAACAGAGACACTTCGCAGAGAATAGAAGGTGAAGGAGGGGTGCCTGGTGGATGGATATCTTTGGTCCTATAGGCCTGTGACTTTCAAATTTGTTTGAACCATAAATCATAATAAGGAAAACATTTAACTTCACAACCCAGCAAATACACATCCACGTGCTGCCTGAAAACAGGTTTCACAAAACAGTACTTAATTTTATTGCATGCGAGGCTCTGATCTGTTCTATTCTATTTCATTGAAAAAATGCTGGTCGGACCCTCTAAATTGATCTCATAACCCATTAACAGGTCACAAGTGTTTTCCGACATTTTCTTTTGAAAAAATTAAATTCACGGAAAAGTAAAAGAACAATGAACATATCCATACACCATTCATCTAGATTCACCAACTGTTAATGTTTTGCCGCATTCATGCATACTCTGCGTGTGAGAATAACACACACACGTATATATGTATATGTGTATATCTGTACATACACCCACGATCGGTTCCCTTTATTCATAGTAGTCATATTCTAGAAAGTCACAGTGAACACTGAATTAGAGAATATGGAACCGTTGCTCCTAAGAGGTTAGGTCAGGGTTCGATTCCTACAAGCCTCTGCTCACATTTTAATTATCCTTGTTTTTTGTGTGTTTCTGTTTGAAGACACTTTATTTAATATATGTTTTTGATTCATTAACATTGAGCTCATGGCCAACAGCACTGTGACTCATGTCTGAGCAAAGCTTCTCTAACATGTGTATCTTCTCCACGAGGCACATCACAGCCTTCTTGCACAGCGGACCAGTAGACAGCACTTCAGCACTATGCTCGGGGCTGTTTTAAATAGCAAAATCACCAACAAAAATACAAAAATGCAAAAAATGTCCCACTACATAGATCACAGAAGGGACACTTGTTTCCAGCATGAAACGAGTGAAAGAAGAAAGCAGAGCATCACTCACCTTATTCAACCTCAGCTGGGAATGTGCCCATTGGGTGACACAAATTTTTCACCGCTCTGTGTGTGTCTGTGAGTGACCACCAAAGCACCATGAATATTGATTTTGGGATTAAAATTTAGAAATAAATTTTAGCAAGTAGGCAAATTTATAAATACAGAATCTGTGAATAATGAGGGTCAACTGTATATGTATTTGAAATTTGCAGACACTATGTCTTCACTCCTGAGTGCAACTCTTAAGAATAAGGACATTCTCACATAACTACATTACCACTGTCCCACCCAGGAAAACTAACCTTTATCCAACAATATCATCTATGATGAGTTCATACTCAAATCTCCAATTTCCTTCAAGAATTTTAAGAGCTATTTTTTTGGGGTCAGAACCCACCCACTCATTGCAGTTATGTCTCTTTGGTCTCTTTTAATCTTTGTGTCTCCCGCCTTCTTAAAAAAATGACATTGGCCATGTGCAGTGGCTCACACCTGTAATCCCAGAACTTTGGGAGGCTAAGGTGGGAGGATTGCTTGAGACCAGCAGCTCAAGACTAGCCTGGGCAACATAGTGACACCCCATTTCTACCAAAAAAAAAAAAAAGAAGTGGCAATGACATGTTTGAAGAGTCCAAGCCAATTGTCTCTTAGAATGTCCCAAATGCTGGATTTGTCTGATTGCTGCCTCATGATTAAATCCTGGTGAAAGGTTTTTGGCAGGATGACTGCCTGGGTGGTGATGCCAGAAGACTCACGGCAGTTTGTCCCTCTGCTGGTGATGCTGTTTGATTCCTTGGTTAAGTGCTGCTCTAGGTGAGGCAGGGTCAGTGCTGTCAGCCACAGAGAGGGGAGTGGTGGGGGCCTGAAGCGAGGAGGAGGAGCCAGGGAATGTTGCTATAGGAATGGCACTGGGAGGCCAAGGGGCTATATCCCAGCACTGAGAACCAGCTTGGTTCTCCCTCCAGGAGCAGAGGGCCTGCATTTGTCCTGGAGTCTCTCACTTGTTGAGAGCATGAAGAAACACAGTGTCAGTGTCTGGGGTCCTAGTTTTAATTTCCAGCGAAGTTAGAATACAGTTCCTTTAGCCTAGATATTTCTTTGAAGCCCTGGGCTTAAAGCTGGAGCATTCTAAATGCTTAGGAAATTGTTATGAATAGCAACAAAAGCGGAATAGCTAACGTCTGATATAAATTTTTTTTTTGCCATTGCCTCTGCATGATTTAATATTTAATATGACTGTGGTCAAACCAAGTCTGAACAGAGCAAGCCTGAAGCATTTCTAGCACCACAGCCAGGTGGCCAGGAGCCCAAAGTGATATAACCGTGATTTACTCACAAGCCTTGAGAATGACCTTTAGGGCTGGTTGAACTCTCAGACATCACTTAGCATTTCCTAGCAATGATCTGTAATGCATTTGGAAAGCCTGTTTGAACCACCCAATTAGATCATGTTGTCTAAGGGGCCTCCATACAGAAGTGCTGCCAATGGCTTTGGTGGAGGCAAGCACAGTTCCCTTCTGTACAAGTCATCTTCCATCCTCTGTCTTTCATTTGATTCTCACAACAGCTCTGTGTAGTATTGTGGGCAGACATTACCACTCCCAGTTGCCAATGAGGAAACTGAGCCTCAGTGAAGTCAAGTGACTTCTGCCACACCGCAAAACCATTGACTAGTTGGCATGAAGCCAGCCAGGCCTTGATTTTGGACTCAGGTCGCCTTTCTACTGTGATTTTGGGAGTTAAACAGAAGCTGACAGGTCATTATTGGATGAGAAATGCCCATGAGCCTTGCTAGATGTGTTTCTGTGTTGAACTCCAGCAGAGCCTGTCTGATCAGAAGAGGCCATGTGATGAGAACTGGGCCGAAGCACCCACTAACACTCTCTAATCACTTTGCACAAGGTCATGAGGGCCCCCTCCACTGGAACCCCCTAAACGTGGCTCCATAGCTCGGGGTTGAAGACCATAGGCTTAGAGTTAGATGCAGATTGGAACTGCAGCTCTGCCTCTTACTGATGTGTGACCTTGAGCAGGTTCTTTAATCTTGCTCCTCCTAGGTCTTCTCATCTGTAAAATGTGGACAACAGGACCTGCCTACAGGTTTTTTGATGAAGACTGGGTTATTAAATGTCAAGTACTTAGATCAGTGGTATAATTATTAACTGTTATTATTATATATACTGTACTTAGTAAGCACTCAATAGATAGCCATCGTGGTGGTGCTGAGACATTTTCATGAACAGTTGCTGTTTGCGAATGATGTCATTGAGGACTGCATACTCTGTGATAGTGTCTCCATGAGGCTAGAGAAACTCCCCAAGTATAGAAGGCTGTTATTTGCACTGACTTATGTGATGCGCTCCATGAGAGAGTTTTCCACCATGTCATCTGTAGCACATTGAGGTAGAGAAGAGACAGAGGTAGGGATGTGTTTCTTGCCCTCAGGGGACTTGCAGTGTGGCTGGGGGTGGCCATGGGGGAGGGGTACAAAAAATCTATGCATAAAAGATAAAAAACAGTTATGGTAACATTGGTCACATGGAGAGGCTGGGGTCCCCTTGGGGTACAGAGAATGGGGGAAGCAAGGACCAGGGCAGCAGAGCAAGGCCTGGCAGAGGAGGAGGACTTGAACACGGAATGCATGGAAGTGCATGAAAGTTCATTAAGCCATTCCTACCCGCTCTTTGCTGACCAGGTGTGAGAGAGCCAACTCCTAGTGACAGGGGCCACCCAGGCCTCTTTGCCCCCAAGTGGGGGGTGTTACCCTGGGGTCAGCTGTAATTCTCTCAGAGGGCCAATGCAGGGGGTGTGGGTGTTAGGATCAGGCTATACATGGGTCAGGGCAGCTCTGTCCATCTACCTGTTTGTCCACCTAATTATCCATCTGTTTGGCCATCTGCCCATAAGTCTGTTCATTTGTCCATCCATCTCTTCATCCACTGATCTGTGTATGTCTGTCCATCCACTCATTTACCCGTTTATTAGTCCAACCACCCATCTTTCTGTGCATCCACTTGTTCTTCTTTCCATATTTTCATTGCCCATGTTATTCTACAGAAGATTTGCAGTGGATTACAGAAAACACAAGCAAACAAAACAAGCAAACACACACACACACACACACACACACACACACACACAACTCGGAGGGTGTAGGAAGCTAAGAAGTTGAGAATGGGAAGAGCTAAAACTCAGATTATGTGGTAAGGTCATAACTGGTTGCTGCCATAGTTGAGCCACAGATTTGTCTCCTGGTTATTATATTTTTACAGTTATCTTCCATGAAGTAGAGACAGTCTATTATTTGCTTAAAAGAAAAAATACTTTTTCTTGCTGTTAGTTCAAAACTGACTTTATCTCAGGAGGCTTCCTTGAGTTTCTGGGGGAGGCAGCAGTCTGGCAGTTTCATACAGAGTCTTCTAAATCAGACTGGCCTGAGTTCAAATCCCACACCCGTCACTCATCACCTGTGTCACCTTGGGCAAGACATTGAGTGTCTCTGGCTCTCATTTTCCTCATCTATAAAAAAACAGGTTAAGCAAAAGTATTGCCTCAAAGGTCAAAGGATTAACAGTGGTTGTATGTACCCAGAATTTAGCAAGGTGTAGGACATCATTTGCTCTCGATATATGGTGGCATTTGTTATTATTGAACTTAATCGGGTTTTGAAAGCAGTCTCTTGAATGTGGGTGGGCATTTGCATTTGCTCAGCTTCTGCATGTGCGGGAGAACCATGGGAAGAGTCAAGGTCAGAGCAGCTAGCTGTGCCCAAGACAGTGCCTGCTATCCCTGGATGGGCAGGGAAGACACTCGCGCTCCCCAATCTCTCCTGTCGGTCAGCAATCTGCTTTTTTCCTGTCTGCCAAGGCCAAGTCACAGGGGTGGGCTTGGTCAGATTACTCTGACCCCGTGGCCCCAGCTGGAAAGCAGAGACTCAGCAAACCGCTAAGACTCACCTAGTCTTCCCAGCGGCCACCCCTTTGTGCTTAAAGATGATTAATTGCATAGGAGAGCAAGTATGCATCCCTCTTCTTGGCTGGGAGTCACTCCATCCCTCAAGCCCCTTACAGCTGACAGTATTTCACTCTTATCCTTGCGGTCTGCCTGGGCCTGATTTGCATCCACAAAATTCATATGTCCTAAATAGGAACTGAACCATCTCTCCTTAGAGATCGAGGGGTGTGAGGCAGGGGAAAGGCAGGAGGTGGTGTGTGGCTTATTCTGTCTGAGAGCAAGAGCCCATGTCTCAGTGTATCTGTGTGTGAGGGAAGATTGGATGAGAATTGAACCATTTCCATTCCATTTTGTTGTTGCCTTTAAGTATCACACACATGGTCTCTAGAATCCCCTGGTAGCTGGTGGATTTTGATTTAGCAAGCAATGAATTATATCCTCCAGTTGTGAGTAAAATTGCAAATATCTTCAAGATGTTCGGAGCTCTGGGAAAGGGCAGCCAACCCAGGTCGGCTCTGCGGGGTGCCTCCTGTCCAGAGAGGAATGCAACACCTCTCCCTCCAAAGGGGGAATGGGAGCTGGGGGGAGCCCGTGTGCAGCAGGCCCCACTCCAGGGGGACCAGAGAGGAGTGTGATTTAGGGGCACAGCCTGGCACAGATTGGGGACAGGCAGGAACAGGGAGGCTCTGTGGGTGACATCCACTCAAACTAGCATCTGGGGAGCAGCCGTCAGATAGAACACCTGGCAGCACGAGGGAGAATGGATGCTACTTGACAAGGACTCCTTTGTCTCAGCAGCAGGTACTTACCAATACCACTGATGTAGGAGTAGATAGCCAAGAACTTTTAGTTACTAGGGCAAGAACAAAACAAATAATATTTATTCCTTTATTTCTTCATTCATTCAACAAAGATTTACTAAAAATAAGATACTTAAAGATATGCCAACACTGAGCAATACTTTCAATTTCTATTATTATTGAAAAGTGAATACAGTAGAGGCAGATGTTCACCTGGGCTCCCAGAGCACCCTTTCCTACTTCTCTTGTGTGCCCACCATGCCATTTTTAGGCTACTTATGGTCCTGCTGTTTAGGGTTGGTCTTCCCATTACCCTGTGAACAACACAGAGCTTGGATTCTGTTCTTCTGGTGCCATAATGACCCCTCTTCTCCTTAACACTTTTCCTGCCTTGGCAACTGGTAGTATATAAGAAAATTTGCCACACGAGTGAGAGGAAGTTAACTTCCCCTGGTCTCTGTTGATGGGGCCAAGCAGAGGCAAAGACAAAGCCAAAGTGGGCAATTCCCCAGGCATTCGTGTTTGACTGTGTTACCCACAGTTTTGACGGGCTATGTCACCCCACTGGAGCTGCCTCGGACACCCAGCTCTCTGGACTCCACCTCTGGCCTCTTAACACCTCTCTGGCAGAGAGGGGAAAGGCCCATAGAGCTGTGTTTGATGACAAGGCGAATTCAGCAAGCGCTTACTGAAGAAAACACTGTGCTGGTTGCTGTTAGGGACAGGAAAGGTGGCTTCTCATAGCTGTAGCTCTCAGCTGTGTACCTAGCATTTAAGCTGGGCCTGGCACCCTGCTGGGTGCTTTACAAACATCATCTTGTTTGATCCTCACAGCAGTATTTTAAAGTGCAGTCGACCCTCGAACAACACAGGTTTGAGCTGCACGAGTCCATTTATATGTGGATTTTTTTTCAATAAATGCAATCAGCCCTCCATATCCATGGGTTCTGCATCTGCAACCAAGGGCGGGTTGAAAATACAGTGTTCTCAGGATGGGAAACGTGCAGATACAGAGGGCCAAGTTTTCATATATGCGGGTTCTGCAGGACCCATGGTGGGACTTGAGTATGTGCAGATTTTGGTATACGTGGGGGGTCCTGGAACCAATCCCCCACAAATACCGAGGGATGGCTGTGTATTCAAACAGTAATTTTCAAAAAGATTCCAACGTCTTGGTACAGTTGAGGTTAAAGTAAGATGTCTGGTTGGGGAAGGCAACCAAAGGGAAAGGTCGCTGGTGATTTATTCTGGTCTTAGATGCTTCAATAGTTTCCACCATGTCGGGAAGGAAACTGACTTTTGTTAACAAAACAAATCCAAAAAGATGCCAGTTATCTGGTAAACTAGCATTCTGCCCTCCCAGAGAACAGCATGAAAATGGGCCATTTTTATTTTTAGCTATGCTAATCATTTTCAGGGCACCTCAGCATCGGGTAGCCCCTCTCATGCTATAGCAGTATTTCTGAAAGGGGGTCCTGCACTCTAGCTTTCATAATGTTTTTATTTTTGAAGGTAAGTGGGGCAGGTTGGAGTAATGGTTAGCTGGGCATGGTGGCACACGCCTGTAGTCCCAGCTACTTGGGAGGCTGAGGAGGGAGCAATGCGTAAGCCCAGGAGTTGGAGGTTACAGTGAGCTATGATCATGTCACTGCACTCCAGCCTGGGTGACAGAGCAAGACCCTGACTCTAAAAAAAGTGTCCAGAGATAAAAGTGATCCGGTCTGGTGACTCCATGGCCATCAGAGACCCAGGCTCTTCCTGTCTTCTTGTCCTACTGTTATCAGCACACGTTTTCCAACTCAAGGTTACCTCATGACCCAAGATGACTACAGAAACATCTCAGTCAACATTCTTGGCAAGAAAAAGGAGGAAGGGAGGAAAGAGCAAAAATGTGACCCTTCCAGCCAAGTATACCCCTTTAAAATGCTTTCTCAGCCCCTTCCGATAACTTTAGCTTATATATCATTGGCTACACCTAACACAAGGGCAACTGGGAAATAGAAGGCTGCAACTGAGCATATCGTCACCTGGAATAGATTTGGGTTGCATTTATATGGGAGAAGGGGAGAATGAGTGTTGGGGAGGAAATATTAATAGCAGTCTCTGCCATGATGTTTTGCTTAATGAACTGACTTTAAAATCCAGTCTCCATGTAAGGTAGATCTCCAGTGTGACTCAGAGCCCTCCAGGTCCTCTGGTGCTGCTTGTGACTTACCTGTTCCTGGAAGCAGACGTGTTGACCTGGGCTAACCCAGAGGGCATTGGGCACCAGCTGACGAGGTGTGAGTTTGCTCTGCAATTTGGATGAAGAGAAGCTGGTCCTGGAGGGCAAAAAGCAGGTTTCCTAATCCTTACTTTATGGAGGAAGAAAGCAAGTATGGCAGTGACAGTTCCTCAGGGATGAGAAGGGCTAGAAACAGGTTGGGGCAGGGTGCAGGAAGGAAGAGGCAGAGCTTAGTTGGCTGGGGGTGGTGGAGGTGGGACCTTTAGCATGTTGGATAACCAGTGGTGATTCTGGGAGCCTTCTGTCAAGGATGTGTCAGAAAATATTTTAGGAGTGTACAAGCATCCACTTTTGGAGTAGGCGTTCATCCTGCACGGGAACTGTTTCTCTGCCCATACACAAACTATACCCTTCAACCACTGGAGTCAGCCAGCTTTCTTTTATCCAACTTACCACACTAGTCTGCCTTTGGTCTGATATCCTCTTAGGATTATTCTGAGAAAATACAGCCTGAGGAGGTAAGAAGACAAGTATGCAAAGACAGATGTATAAGGATGTTCAAAGAATAAAAAATTGGACCTAAATGTTCCAGAAGTTTATCAATAGCATATCAGTTAAATTATGAAACAGCCTTCTAAATAAAGCTATGGGGTCATTAAAAAGAAGGCAATATTTATTCATTGGCATAAGATGAGCTCCATGGTACTGCAGAGTGATAAAAGGGTCACAAACCACCCATTCATAGTAGCATCTCATTTACATAAAATGTTAAAAATATGTAATATATGCACATTTATGCATAGAGCAATATTGCAAAGGATGTGTTCCAAGACATTTGAAATGGTGACATTTTAGGTAATCTTTTATTCTGTTTTATACTTTCCTGTGCTGATTGAACATACCAAAGGCTTGTTATCTATATAATCAGAAGAAATTAGCTATTTTCATATAGGAGAAAGTGCACAAAAGTAAAAAACTAGAAGAAAACCCTCAAATGGTCACATGTTTTAGTTGGGATTACAGATGCCTTTTTTCCTCCTTTCTTCTCTTTTTCCCCCAGACTTCCTATAGTGTAATTATGATGTTTGTAATAGGAAAAATGAATAAAAATGGTTCTAAGAAGATAATACTAATTGTTTTCTAGAAGATGATAATAGATGCTTTTGCATCCATAATCTGGTATCTATGTAACAACTCAACAACCTTTCTGTCTGATCAAGCCAATGCTGGGGGTGGGAAATGACAATGAAGGAACATTCGTTTGTAGGAAAGAAATCATGAATTAAAGAGTTGAGAGAGACCCTCAATCCATTTCCTTTTAATGTAGGAATCCCCACCTTTATATCCTATCAGAGGGAATTCAGTGTTTCCTTGCACAACTGCAGTGGTCAGCAAGCTCAAAACCATGGAAGTCTAGTAAGTCCACTGTTGAGTAGCTCTATTTGTTAGAACGTCCCTGGTCCAATTGATGTGAACTCTGTTTCCTTGCGACTTGTAGCCATTGTTCTTAGTTCTGCTCTGAGGGGTAACATGAGGCTAACTCTTTGACCATGACCGAATGCCCTTGGCCGTGGCTTTCAAACTGTCCTGTGAAAGCCAGGTTTCCCAGAGGTGCCTCTTCCATACATGTTCCCTTTTGGACTGTGTATGTTCTTGTAAAAAGCAAGGTGGCCATGGAGAATGTCAGTTTGGGTCTGGCCTGGCCAGCTTAGAACCTCATAGGGATAATGTTTTTCTTGCCCTGGACCTGCCTCTCTGTTTACAGCGGGGCTCAGGCCCTTGTATTTTTGTTACCAGGTCTCTTCTGTGGTTCCTTCTTGCTTCCCAGGTGCTTCAGTATGTTGCCCATTTCCCAGCCTGGCTCTGTAGCCTGCTGCCAACTTTCTGAGCAGAGACAGTTTTCCACTAAATTCCATTTTCTGCTTAAGTTAGCTCAAAGTCAGTTTCTTTTGTTTGCAACTAGAGAATCCTGGCTGGTACAGGTGGCATATGCCTCTTTATTACAAATAGAAATCACGTCGATGGTTCATATTGAGATTCTGGTTGTCCAAATCCATCCTCACCTCACTCCACCCTGGTCTTCTTCATACCGAAGCTGTCACTAAGCCGGATCTCTCTATCCTGTGCACATGGAGTGATCTTTCATTTTTACCCCTTCATCTGTCTCCATTAAATTTAATTTTTTGGTTTGGTCAATCTCTATTGAGATTCCTTTTAATCTGGATGCCTGGATTTCATGTATCTCACAAACTTCTAAGTTTTGTGTTGTCTACAGATGCCATCAGTAAGACTTCTAGGTCTTCATCCAAGCCACTGATAAAACTAGGCAATAATAATAATATAATTTTAATTATGAAATACTTCAAATGCAAGGGGAAGTGCAGAAGAATAAAATAACACAACACAACCATGTGCCACTGTCCAGATGGTGCCATATTTGCTTCTGAATTTGAAGATGCCAAGTGGTTGTGAGAATGTGGGATGCAGTGGGGGTATGAACTGATACTACCACACTGAAAAGAGGCTGTGGATTGACGGGCACTTGGGTTGTTTCCACATCCTTGCGATAGTGAATTGTGCTGCCATAAATATTCGGGTGCAGATGTCTTTATCATAGAATGTTTTGTGCTCTTTTGGGTAGATGCCTAATAGTGCTATTGCTGGATCAAATGGTATTTCTATTTTTAGCTCTCTGAGGTATCTCCAGATTCTTTTCCACAGAGGTTGCACTAATTTGCAGTCCCACCAGCAGTGTAAGAGTGTTCCTGACTCTCCACATCCTCGCCAGC
>RJWJ010041246.1:0-13600 GCA_004363605.1 Indri indri | reverse complement strand
TTAAAATGCAGTTTCTTATTCAACAGTCCTGGGGTGGGGCCTGAACTAATGCCCCCTGCTGGCATCCATTTACACACATGGAGTATCAGGAATTTAGTCTACACAGAAATAGGGATACAGGAAGACAGGGAGGCAGTCCAGAGGTCTGAGAGATAAGAACTCCAGTCACAAGAGGCTAAGGATGCCTTATGCATCAGTCAGGATATTTGTATACCTGCTTCTCGCCAACACAGGTATCAACCCCAAGGCAGGGAGAGCTCATAGATGAAAGCAGGTGAGCCATGCCAGTGTATACAGAACCGATTTTGTAGGAGCAAACATAAGCGTGGATGCCAGTATTATTCAATACAAGTGTGAAATCAAACAATCATGTCTCATTGACTCCCTCACATTCTGATTTTAAGGGGGTCCCAGCTGCAATTCAGGGTATCTTTCATACATGTTGTAGAAAAAGCTTTGGGTAAACTTAATCGAGTTATTTAACTCTGGGTAATTAAGGCCATCTCCATGTAGATAGTATTAGACAAACAGTTTAACATAATGGCTGAGATACTAAAGTTCTTGAGGTCAGAACACCAGAGTTTTAATTCTAACCTAATCTTTATCAGCTATGTTACATAAATCAAGTTACTTAATTTCTCTGGGTGTCGGATTCCTCACCTGTAAAGCGGAGGATAGTGAGAACACATATCATAGAATTGCTGCGATGACCAAATGAAAATACATAAAGGTCTTAGAAAATTGCCTGGCACAGAGGAAGCAATGAACGTGGGCTGTGATCGTTAGACTTTGCTGTGGTATTTCTCCAACCACCTCTCTGGTAATGCTGAGTTAAAGACCTTGAGGTGGTAACTAGTGGTAACTCTAAGCCAGGTAAGTACCTACCAAAGACTCTTGACCTGGCTCCGGCTGCCCTCTCACGCCAATGGACAGGGGAATGAGATTTCCAAGCCAGGGTGTACATGGCACCTACTTTCTTTACATATCCCAAGACTATTTCGTGGATGAAAATCTATTCCTGTCCTCCAGCCATTATCTCCTTCCACTATCTTCAACCCCGATTTTCTCTTTTTCCTCAATTATTAACATACTTTCGTAACTTTCCTAGATGTTAGTGTCCCATGTTTGGAAACGTATGAGCTAGTATTATTTACTATTTTATCAAAGTATAATTGAAGGAAAAAGATTTAAAATATGCATTCCAGTCTACCTAATTTGTGCAATCTTCCTCCTCTTCCTTCATTTCACCAACCATGTGCCAAATCCAAGTTCTAAAGATTCTTCACACAACACTCCCCTTGAAATTGTCTCTTTCTTACTGGGGGCCACCTTCCTTCTAACTCGACGGCTCTTTCCTCATGACTTATAGTTTAATACAATTATATTCTCCCATTCCTTAATCATCGCCTTCTAATTCAGGCTCTCCTGTGACCCACTATTTTACTAATTTTTCTAAAATACTGATCTTTGTCAAGTTTATAACTCTTCTTAAGAATCTTATCTTTCGTATCAAACCTAAACTCTTGTGTCTAATGTTCCCTGTCTGTTTGGCCTGTCTGTATTCTATCCATCTTTCAAGGCAACAAATTTTGCATTCTGCGCTTTACCTACCATGCTTTCCTTAGAAGTCATTTTCCTTTCTTCTGTTTGTCACCTTTACCATTTGACTCTAATGTCCATAAAGCATTCCCAGAGATATGCATGAAGTGGATTCCATGAACTTGACTGGCAGTTGATTGGGGTAGACACATTAAGAGAGGAAAAACAGAAAACACTCAAAAACACATTTACCCGTATCTTTTCCTCAAAATTTTAATTTCAGCTGAAGACTCACACAAGAGTGACATACACCAAAGTAGGTCATGGTTTAGCACAAAGTTCTCATATTGGAAATGAGTTCTGTGACTGACACATTACCCATTGTTTGACCACAGGTCAACATATCTGAGCCGAACATGATCCCTGCAACCTGCCTGAGATCACGTTACCATGCTACACATGGGTACATAAAGCTGTCGGACTGTTATCTTAGAAGACGTGCAAGGAAGAACATGATGCCATGGGTCAACTCCTGCCAGGAATATAGCTTTATGGCATGATATAGCTGTTTAATGGTCCATTGATACCTCCTCAAGACACTTGAGGTGTTTAAAGCTTTAGCCACCCAGGGTGTATAAAAGAGCAGTAGTCAAGCTATACAGCTTTAAATACCCACTTTCAAAGTATTTTTTAAAATACCAAAATTGAGCTTAAGAATTGTGCTTAAAGTTCAAGTACAGAGAAAAATGAAAAAGATGGAAAATAAGTAGCAAAAATATTTCTCTATTCTATCACTCTTGTATTTACAAAGAAGCGTGATATATCATTTATATTCTTCTTTTTAAATCGGTGGCATTGTTTCCAACCAACGTTTGCTTCCTATTGAATTGCCATGAAAAAGAAGTATAAGACTCAGACAGTGAATCACTTCCATTATTGTTTTTAAAAACTAGTAACCAAAAACTTATTCTTCAGAAGACTTACATAGAGAGGTAACCAATTAGGCATCATTCATCTGCAACACTCGACAGTTCAGTGGAGTTGACGCCATGGCTACCTCACACCAACAAAAACACGGTTTCTAAATACGCTGTTACGTTCTATGTCTGTGTCTTCAATCTCAGCCCAAATCCAAACAGAAAGAAGGAATGAGGATGGGGAGGGTGGGGCGACAGGGAGAAGAAAGAACAAAGAGAAAACATTTACTGATTTTACTCCTATACATCAGACACAAGGTGCCGCCTGATTTTTCACATTTCATGGTATAATCTGTTTCTTAAAATTTGATTTAAAGTTAAATCTCTTAATTTCTATTTAAAGCATTCATGCTTCAAATTCAGCCAGCTTTGGTCAATTTATTATTTTATTCACCATTAGCATTCACATAGTTTATGATTCATTAATCCATACTTGTTTTTAAGTCAACATGGGACGCATTTTACAGGACTTTTCTGTTCACGTACACTTTACATTTTCATATTTCATAGGTGGTGCTTATAGATTATGTTTGATATAAATATAATAAAAATTTAAATAAAGTTTTCTGATAATAAAATCAGAAATAAATGCTTCTAGCTTAAAATGGCATCAGAGGTACAGCCTGTGATATCGACTTCACTACTTTAAATTACCTCTGAAGAAACAGCATAAAGTAAAATTCAGAACAGCACCGAAAAGGAATGAAGGTCAAGGCATTATTAGAACCTAAAGATTCTCACTAACTTGCATAATACAAAGTTTTCTGAAACATAAAATTTTAAATTTTCATCACAATCCATTCATGATCGTAGCATATTTCAGAATGCCTTAAAGAAGCCAGGACCCTGCCTTCCAAGAGTTTGCCTTTTAATCTGTATGAAATGTTACACTCATTTTATATGTAACAGCCTTTAAATTGCCATCTCTCCATATTTAAAGAGTATTGGCACTTGAGTGGTATTATCCATCAGAGAGGATTGCCCTTTGATATCAGAACTCTGAGTCATCCCACGTGAATGAATTCTGATTACCTCTGTATTCTGGAGAGAAAACGCATTTTTTTTTAGATCATGGTCATGAGCTGTGAGTGAGCATTTAATAAAAAAAAATAACATTGACTTCCCCCAATAAAAGAGTTTGCCTTCTAAAGAATGAAGTATTTGATATCATCTACTGTGCTTGGGTCCTGTAAGGTCATTGAACTAAAAAGAAAAACCCCTAAATAGTTGTGGTTAAAGTCCCTGCCAAAATGCAGCTTTTCTAAGAAGGCCCCCGACCACAAACCTACAGTTAAGGATTAACCTCTATAGTGAAATAATAATAATGTGAAGTATCCCTTCAAGTGGTAAAGATTAATACTCCAGACAAGAGATTACAGTGGATTTTAAAGCTCGGGAAAAAATAGGACTAAAATCTAAGATTAAGGGGGAATTTTCTTTGAGTTTTAAGGGCTGGGCAGAGGTTCAGAATTGGAGCTCTCTTAAAGAGGCACTATTTCTTTTTGAAGAGAACATGTAGCAACATCTCTTAGTGAGCAGATATTTTGCTGGGCGAGGATATTCTCTTACCTTAGGAATACATTAGGAATAGAAAGTGCATTGCTTTGGTTAACCAAAAAGGAAATTTCTCATGGTAACTAAGTACAGTATCAAAAAACAGAACGTTCAAGAAAATGCGAAAGGGTCCAATATCAGAAAGAATATGTTAACATGCACTCAAGTGTATTTCCTCATGACGATTTTTCCACCAATTTGAGGAGCCTAGAGATCTGAAACCAAATGCATTTTATCCAAGCAAATTTATTTTTTTTTTGTAGGGTGTGAGAACAGTTGATTATTATTCATTCAGCAAATATTTAATAGATTACTTGTATGTATCAGTCACTATAATGGTTGTGGTTGGTAGTAAAGAGTGAAGCTACAACGATGCAAAGATGTATCCCTGGGTCCTTGAGGATTTCATAGACCATTAAAGAAGAAAGTAGGAAAGATCTCATTGTTTCAGATAGTGTCAGAGAGCTTTACAGAGAGGTGTGGAGAACCTTAATGAAACGATTACCAGGAATTAGACATAGGCAAGCGGGGAAAGAGGATCCCAAACGAAGACATAAGAATGTGTAAAGTCTCAGAGAATGGAACGTGAATGGTACTTTCGGATCTAGAAAGGTTACTTGATATGGTTTGAGCATTTACAAAGTTAGCACAGGAAGGCAGCAACCCAGGGTTCAGCCATAAATTTAGACCAGGGGAAAGGGCAGAACTTAGCCTTGAACACAGTTTAAGAAGTTAGATATATAATTATTGGCACGGAGAGATATCAAAGACTTTTAAACAAGGGAATGGGATGAGCGAATTTGGGTTTTAGTAGTTTTCAATTCTCTTTCAAGGAGCCCTACACCAAGGAGTTCTACCAACCATCAAAAGGGTCTCAGCTGAAGGTCAAGAAAGGACAGGGAGGCAGAGTAGACCAGGCTCAAATCCCCCACTCCAGGTACACCAGAGGGCTCTCCTCTTAACTGCTTGAAAGATTGAGTTTGGTTTGGGGTCCACATGAGAGTTAGCCTGTATTTTCTGAAAGACTGAAAACCACCGTTGCAGAGAATGAATTTAGAATTATTATACAATCCTCCTCCCCAAATGCTATCACTACCCTGAATTCTAAAGCTATTATTTTCGTCTACTTTACATCGCTGAAATTATATAGCATGTACTATAACCCGTATGGTTTCTCTCTCTCAAGCTGGTTTGTGAGATTTGTCCATTCTATTGTGTTCAATGATCATTCATCCCTTTTTATGACTGAATGCATTACGTACATACCACAACTTACTTATCCTTTCTACGGCTGATTTCTACAGTGGATTTTTTTCCACTTTTGGTCATTATAAATAATGCTTCTGGGAATGTTCTTTTTTACATGTCTTCTGGTGTACAAGTGTTTGCATTTCTGTCTGGAGTAGAACTGCTGGGCGTTAAAATGTGCATGAGTTCAGTTTCGGTAGAGATTATCAGCTTTCCAAAAACGTACGTGCTGGTTTACATTTTCATCAACAATGTGTGAGAGCTCCCGTTGGTCTACATTCTCACCAACTCCTGTCAGATATGTTTAATGTTGCACATTCGGATAGGTAAGTATATCTCATTGTGGTTTTAATTTGCATTTCCCTGATACTTATTGTCCTTAACTACTTTTCATCTGTTTATTGGCCATTTTTTTTTTTTTTTTTTTTTTTTTTTTTTTTTTTTAGTGAGACAGGGTCTTACTCTGTCACCTAGGCTGGAGTACAGTGACGTGATCATAACTCACTGCAGCCAACTCCAGGGCTCAAACATCCATCTACCTCAGCCTCCAAAGTTTCTGAGACTACAGGCATGCACCACTATGTCCGGCTAATTTTTAAAATTTTTTGTAGAGATGGGATCTTACTACATTGCCCACACTGATCTCAAACTTCTGGTCTTAAGCAATCCTCCCACCTCAGCCTCCCAAAGTGCTGAGATTATAGGCATAAAGCACCACAACCGGCCACATCTGGATGTTATTGTCACTTCATGTCCTTTGCCCATATCTTTATTAAACCCAATAGGCTTTTTCCTAATTTGTAGTAATTTGTCATATATTTTGGATACAAGTCCTTTATCCATTATATGTATTACAAATATCTTCTGCTAGACATTTAAGTTGTTTCCAGTTCAGAGTTATTATGAATGAAGATGCTCTGAGCAATTATGTACAAGTATTCGTGTAGAAATATCTTTTATTCTCTTCAGTAAATACCTGGGAGTAAAATTGCCGACTTACATGGTAAGTGTATGTTTAACTAGATGCCAACTTTTCCATAGCTGTTACATCTTATATCCCCCCTAGCAATGTATGAAAACTCAGTTGTTTGACATCTTTACCAATAGTTATTGTCTGCCATCTGCTTATTTGTAGCCATTCTAAAAGATGTGTTTCAGTACATCAATGTGGCTTTTATTTGCATTTTCCTGGTGATAAGGGTGACAATCTTTTCTTCACGTGCTTATTGATTATTCAAAGATTATCCTATGGTAAATGTTTAAATTTTTTCCTATTTTTACTGAGTGTTAGTCTTAAGTTGTAAAAGTTCTTTGTATTTATGTACAAGTCTTATCTAATGAGTTTTGCAAAGATGTTTTCCAGTTATATGTTTTGCCTTTTCATTTTCTTAATGGTCAGTTTACAAAAGCAGCAGCTTTTAATTTTGAGATTTTTTTTTTTTTTACAGTTTGTGCATTTTGTGACCTAAGAAATCTTTGCCTACCCCCAAGTTCATGAAGATGTTCTCCCATGATTTTCTGTTTTATAGGTTTAGCTTTTACACTTATTATCTATGTAAAGTCAAATTTTTTGTCTAATATAAGCATCAGGTTCATGTTTTTCTTGATGGATATGCAGTTGTTGCAACATCATTTATTGATAAGAGTATCTCTTCCTTGTTGAATTACTTTGGCATTTTTGTCCAAAACAATATCAATGGACCCTATGTGTGGGTCTATTTCTGGACTTTCTACTGTGTTCCATTAATCACTATGTTCATTTTAGGTCAATACTACATACACTGTTATGATTATTGTAGTTTCTTAGTAGTAAATCTTGAAATCGGGTAGCATATGTGCTCCATATTTGTTCTTTTTCAAAATTATTTGGTTATTCTAGGTCCTTGGAATTGCTGTATAAATTTTAGAGTTAGCTTCTCAATAAAAATAATTCCTCATGGGATGTTCATAGTTTTCACAAGTTTAAGAACAATGTATTTTATGGTTTCCTTTTTGTTTATGCCACTTGCAACAGTTTCATATGATAATTGGCTTGTAGTATTTCTGTTTGGAGACAAGTATCAATGGGTATCTTGAGTTTCTACACAGTCCTGGCCTTCTGAACAAAGGATATATTTGCATTGCAAACAGCCTTGGAAACTGGAGATAGTGTATCTCTCCAAAAAGATTTACAGATGAATCTCCTTGGAGATGTTCCAGGGCAGTAAATATGAAGTTCTATTTTCCTCTCTTCAGAGAAAATTTATTAGCCTGGAATATAAGCAATCTCTCACGGGAAGAGACAACAGGCAGATGTGCCACATAAAAAAATCTCAGAGTCCCTTTATTGTGGCACCAGTGACATCCAGCTAGTAGGGCCTTTTCCCGTGAGGATTGAGACATGGTTAATCAATACAAGATGCTGCTCTGATCTGGCCACTGTTCTTGCTGTAATAATTATGTATTTCTTTGACCTTTTGGTCTTGTATTTTTCTGTCAGTATATGTAAAGTAAAATCCCAGATCTATTGCAGTTTCTTTGTTTGTCTTGTTATTTTGAAAGGTAGGGGAGTGAGGAGGGGAGCTTGGTTTTTGTTTGTTTGTTTGTTTTTTTGTTTGTTTGAGACAGCATCTCACTGTGTTGCCCCGGGTAGAGTGCAATGGCACCATGATAGCTCACTGCAACTTCAAATTCCTGGGTTCAAGCGATCCTCCTGCCTCAGCCTCCTGAGTAGCTGGGACTACAGGCATGTGCCATGATACCCGGCTAATTTTTCTATTTTTAGTAGAGACAAGATCTCACTCTTGCTCAGGCCAGTCTCGAACTCCTGAGCTCAAGCAATCCTCCGACCTTGGCCTCTTAGAGTGCTAGGATTACAGGCATGAGCCACCGTACCCAGCCTATAGTTTCTTTCCTAACATTTTCCTATAATGTCCTTATCAGGTATTGGTATCAAGATTATGCTGGCCCCAGAAAGCATACTGGGAAATATTTGTTTATTCTCTGGAAAAAAGGTAAATTTTAGGGCTACAGTTTATTATTTTATTAAATGTTTATAAGAATTGTCTAAAGTCATCTGGGCCTAAAGTTCTTTGTGAGAAGGTGTTTCATTATAGATTCAATTCTTGTAATAAATACGCTTACATCCGTTTTTTATTTTTTTTTACTAAACTACTTTCCATTTCCCTTATCCTCTAGTCAGCTGTGTGTGAACTTGTGTTAAACCATCTGTTGGTATTTTATTGGCTCTTTCCTTACCAAATTCTAGTCCTCACTAAAATTCCCTCTTAGCAATTTCTGCAAGTTCTTTGGAATGTCTCCTATGTGTTCATAGAAGTCTCTCCACTTCCATGTAATATCTGCCATCCCTCCCTCCCTCACGCTAGATTCTTATGAGGAGGTCTGTTGCGTCAACTATGGAGCCCATGCCAGAGAGAATGTGCCCAATGGCAAAGAACTGGGTGTTATTATGAGTAGGTGGTAAAGTTTCTATCCCATTGTTGCCAAAGCCACTGGCATTCAGGCTGTTGCTTTCACAGTGCTAAGTTGTTTTCCAAGACCTATCTATATTTTAGCAAAATAACTTTTTAATTGACAAATAAAAATTGCATGTTTGTGGTGTATATGTTGATGTATGTTACAGAATGACTAAATCAAGTTTTGACATACATATTACCTAACTATATTTTGTGGTGAGAACACTTAATACACTATACACTTAAATTGCTAAGAGTACATTAACTGTAGTCACCATGATATACAATAAAGCTCTTGAACCTATTCTTCCTAACTGAAATTTTGTGTCCTTTGACCAACATCTTCCCAATTCTCACACTCCAAGCCAAGAATTATTTTAAAAGCTGTCACCTTATAATGACATTTGTAAAGCACAATCTTTGACCTGTCGAGAAAAACAATTTATTACAAAATTAAACTGGAACAGGTTTCGGAATTATCACAGAAGCCATTCAGTGGCTAATCCACTGTGCCCCACTCACCCTATCCCCTGATCTGTATATGGTGCAAGAAAGTTCCTTCTTGTTCCTTTACACCCTGGGAACTCGTGTGGGTATTTTCTACCCCTCAATTCTACTGGATGCATTTACTACTCCCCTTGTCCTCCTATTTTCTGTTCTCTACACTTCTGTCTCCCAACCCCGTGAAGCTGTTTTCTGTAAGTCTTTTAAATCTTGGTTGGACTAAAGGCTGAAACAAACAAACAAACAAAAAGGCAGGGTGGGCATTAGATTAGATTCTCATGGGAGCATGAACCCTACTGTAAACTGCACATGCGAGGGATCTCAGTTGCATGCTCCTTATGAGAATCTAATGCCTGATGATCAGACGTGGAGTTGAGGTGGTGATGCTAGCGCTGGGAAGGGCTGCAAATACAGATCATCATTAGCAGAGAGGTTTGACCGCACAACAAATGTATTGCGCCTGCATCACCCCGAAACCATCCCTCGTATCCCCCCGGGTCCGCGGAGAAATTGTCTTCCCTGAAACTGGTCTCTGGTGCCCAAAAGGTTGGGGACTGCTGGTTTAGAGCACTCAGCACTTCCTTGAGGATTTCCCTGCTGAGACCAATGGTGATGATTTAATCAATCAACAGAATTTTAATGTGAATTATGCCAAGGCAACATCTATTGTCTCGGTACTCCTGCTACACTGACATTTGAAAACCAAAGATTTTTCTTTCACTTTCATATTTAATTGGTTTTTCTTCAGAGTAC
Source organism: Indri indri (assembly GCA_004363605.1). Lineage (NCBI taxonomy): Eukaryota > Metazoa > Chordata > Mammalia > Primates > Indriidae > Indri > Indri indri. Next base: position 3,570 of record RJWJ010041246.1, on the reverse strand, counting down.
AATTCCATCAGTGCATATTTAGCTTACACAAGTGTGTGCTGGGCAAACAGAGATGAAACTGAAAAATTTTATATACTATAAAATTATGCTTTGTATACCTATTACCTGTTATATTTTAATATATAATTATCGGACAAGGATGTTTATATAATATTATGTTTACTTTGTGGAAGATCTAAGGACTTTTCAAGCATAATTTTGACTCTGTGGGATATTTACATGCTCTAACTTAAGAAATTAGCCCCTGGTAAGATGTGGTACCACTGTATTCAAAACAGAAACTAGTATTTTTTTTAATTAAGAAAATCATTTTCTAGTTTTAAAAATCAGTATTTATTCTGAAGTACATAGGTTTCCTCCAAAAAACATTTAATTTAAATAATATGCAAATATATACTCAATTTATACTGGCCACTAGGTCATACTTTGGTATGGAAAAATCAAATGCCATGTGTCTCTAAGGACTTATATGTAAGCTGTTAGTCTCAATTTTAAACAACTGCACAGCTGACTATGCCTTTAGATCCTCTTCCATTCTCTATTTTGTCTGTACAATGTGATTGAAGTGGCTGAGAATGTTTAACATCTTTAACCTTTAAGGGAGCCCTAAAAGCATTCCACGCCCTCCAGAACATCATAGGACACTGACATACGGTGGAACACCTTGCATCTAGAGTACATCTGATTTCCAGCCTGCAACCTCTTACTTTTAAGCTTTAACAGTCTCAGAAATTGCAAAGAAAACAATATAAAAGCACCTCATAGATTACCAGACCATTACTAGTCCTCGACACTTCAGCAGATGAAACCTCCTTGATCCCAGACTATAAAAACGCCTTCTGAAGGCTATTGAGCTCCTCTTTGATTCTTGGCCCAAGTCTTAGTTTTCTCACAGTGCCGAAGCTCTGTATTTCATTAGGGATATCGTCTTAAATCCCTGTGTGCCCTTGCTTGTTTTAAATGGGGTTTCTCTTGCATGGATTCATTTGTATCTGTTTTGAAGGTGAACTAATAAGGATCAAAATATATTTTAAAAACCGATTGATAAAAAATACTGGGTTTTGTTTTGTTTTTCCAATCAACCCTAATGGTGATGAACCTGAATTTTTCTAATTCCAATCTGATATAATCACTGCATATGAGTCCTTACGTTAGAAACACACCTGTGAGAGTTAGGGTCAGATCTTGTTCTACCACCTTCTAAGGTCCTGTTGAACTTTGTTTCTCAAGTAAATTTATAAAAATATCAAATGGCAATCGTCGAAAGTCACAAGATATTTTCACTCTACACAGCAAAAAAAATATATTGTAAACTGAATTGGGGTCTTTAATTCCCCTATAAAGGCAAAATATGAAAACCTGAATCTTTGTATAAGCTCACCCCTTGTTAGTACCACATGTTGCTTATTCTGTGTTCACATTTTGTAAATGCATCCCAAACAACTTATACAAAAGAGAAATCCAAAAAACTTTCTTCCCAGCAATTATCTACAGCTTAATCCACAAGAAGTCTTGTAGATCCATTGGTTCATTTTTAGTTTGAAATGCTAATAGCACCATCATTTGTTTGGTTATATAAGTAACACATGCTTATAGTAAGAAATTTTCACAACGCAAAAAAGGAAAGCGAATGTCAATGGAAATTAATTTTTCCTATAGTCATCTTTTCAGTTAAATTATTTAGTTGAAACTTTATTTCCCATAGCATTGGACACAATGGAAAAACTGAGTAGCCAAAGTCCCTGTCTTTTAGGAATTTAGATGCAAAGCTACAACTGCCTGTGACATTAGGTCTGCCATTTGTCACTGAGCAATCTATTACAAAACAATCTAGTTGTCCTAAAGTTATAGTAGCATTATTGAAGTTGTTAAGCTAGTTAGGTAACAGTGGGTGTTTATTAATAAGCCAAAAGTAGTTATTTAAATACAATCATCTGTCCTAAGTACATACAGACATACAGTCTTATAGATCCACATAAAAAGTTGGTATTAAATGCTAAACACTATGAATAAGTCACACGTCCTAGGAGAAAGGGCAGGGGTATAACTTAGGGCTATGATTAAGGCAAAGACAATTCCTCTTTTATATTTAATAAGAAATTTAAGTTTTTTATACTTAAAATTATTATGCAAACCAGGGACACTTTGTTGAATCAAACAGTTATAAGGAAGATGGCATCTTAAATTACTCTGAGTATTCTAAATTAATTTTTTATGGGTTCAGCTGAAACAAATGTGTTTAACACACATTGATTCCTACAAACCTACCGAGTCTCTTCTTTCATCAAAAGACTACGCTGCAGAGTGGGGTTCATGGGAGGGGAACATAAAATGGATTGAGATAAACCCCCCAAATTAGTCTTCCTGAAAAGCAGTCCCACACAAAGGGGCCGAGGGTACATAAATGGAGGGAATATCATCTCCAGCTGGAGGAATCGCTGGTTTTGTGACCTCGGGCAAGTCAGAGTCTTAGTTTTCTAATCAGTTAGCATGAGGATAATAAACCTATTCTGTAAGAATGTTGAAAGATTGGTAAGACGATGAATGGAGAGAATACCTAGAACACTAGATTCTCAACGTTTTGATTTACTTTCATTCCTGTGAAATGAAACCACACTCTCCCAGTAAAATGAAATAATCCAACTCCTAACACTGAATGCTTTTATTAAGTATCTATGTGAGAAACAATGTTAAACAACATATAAAGTATATTAAAGCAGGAATATACCTTGCTTAGGAACCCCATAATCCAAAATAGAAAACAAATGAATACGTAACAAACATTTGTACCCTTGTAATATGCTATAAAAAAATAAATAATAAAAAAATAAAAACTAAATGCAAAGTGGATATCCATTCCACAGGAGCTTTTATGTGCTGCCCCAAAAAATAGTACCTTGGCGTAAATGAGAACTTGTCTGGCCAATCATTCGCCCTTTGTGCAATGTACAGGTTAGAGGAATACATTCATTAAGAAATAGACTAATTGAGATCAGGGAAGATGGCTGACCAGAGACACCAGCTACCAAATCATCTCAGAAAAAAAAAAGTTTTGGATGGAAAAGAAAAAAACAAACCAAAAAAAAAATCATAGATCAGGTGTAATTCCAAAGGAAAAGTGCCAGAACCTACAAGAGATTCCATAAGAAAAAGTTGCAGAGCAGAAAAAGGAGGAGCAAAGTATCTGTGTGACCCAAGAGCATGGATATTCCAGGCAGGCTGCCTTCCAGAGAGAGACACAGAGATGACCAGAGTGCTAGCTTTCCCCCATTCAGACTCTTTTCCTCTCCATCCCCTCATCTGCCTGTAGACGCTTGAGCCAGGGCTCTCAGCAGCTTCTGCTTCCCCTCTGTCAGGGCTTCAACAGAGAGTAGGGTGCAAACCTTTCCTTTTAACAACCTGTAGAGGAGTAAGGGGTGGAAAAATATTGCATGAAATGGAAACCAAAAGAAAGCAGGTGTAGCCTTTCTCATATTGGGTAAAATTGACTTTAAATCAAGAATGGTAAAGAGAGACAAAGATGGTCATTATCTAATGGTAAAGGAATAAGACAACATAACAATCCTAAAT
>RJWJ010041245.1:0-13593 GCA_004363605.1 Indri indri | reverse complement strand
CAGTAGATGTTCACAGATACTGGTGGAATTAAGGAATAAAAGGTTCCATCAGAAAACAGAGCTGTGGCCAGAGTGTGACTATGGAAGCAGGACATAATTCAACAAGGAAAATCAAAGTAAGACACAAACAGAACAGGAACCATGTAAGAGTTGGAACAGTGATGTGGGTCATGGGGAAGGGAAGCAAGTTCTTCACCAATACAGGTATCTAAAAAGAGGCCGGCCAGCTGCGCCCTTCCTAGACCTGGCCAGGACTGAGAGTGCAGCGTGGCAAGTACAGAGAGGTGTCAGTGAGAGCATGCTCGGGAGGAGGGCAGGCCGTGATTCTGATCTCTCCAACCCAGTTTTGCTCAACACTTGGTCTAAGAACCTCCTACAAAAGAATCATCTCAGAAAACTCAAAAAAGAAAACATACCAAATTCCTAGGTTTTACACCCAGGCTTCCTAATCAGACTCTGGGATGGGGTCTAAGAACACACACGCTGAAGTGTGAACCCACTGCTGCGCCGCTTCTAATGCCAGCTATGGTAGAAAACTGTCCCTGTAGCTGAGAGCTGAGCCAGGGAACAGAGGAACGCATCCGTTTCCCATTTGTGTGGGCCAAGGAGCATAAGGAAACACCTTTGGGCAGAAACATTGGATGCTTCCCTTTCAGAAATCAAATTCCTTTTCTTTTATAGTTATAAAAATTGTCTGTATTTGTAAGCTACTATGTGCTATACAACAAGCATCTCCTCCACACTTGAGTCCTGACCTGGATCTCACCCCCGTGTGGAAACTTGGGTATGTCACATATAATCTCTGAGCCTCAGTATTCACATACAGAATATGGGCCAACTGCTCAAACCTCCAGGGATGCAGGAAGACTGAGCCATGGTCCTTGGGCATCAGAAGACCAAGACCCAAGAAGAGAAAGTCAAACCTCCCTGGTTGCGCGTGTGTGGCGGCGGGGTGGGAGGCAGATAGAGAGGGAAGGGGAGAGAAAAGGAGAGAGAGAGAGAGAGATCAGGTTTCGGGACAGACCAGCCAGAGTGCACATATTTTACAATTTACTTCAAACAACAAAACACCCCAAGCCCCAGTCTCCTCCTCTGACAAACTAAGCTAATAGCTCTTTACCCCAACACTAATGCAGAAGTTGACAAGCGATGTTACACTCAGCCCTCACATAACACATATAGTTGAAGCCACTCAGAATAGCTGTTAATGCATTTAGTTAATTGTATGAAATGTTTCGTTTTGAATTTTCTTTTTATTTTTATCATCATATTTAATTGAGCTCTTTCTTTCTGTGTGTTTGTTTCCTTCCAGTTTTATGTAAGTTTTACCCCAAATGGTGTAGTCAAAGACATTCAAAACTGGGCAATACTGTGGGAGTGGGGGAGAGTCAGTGTTCTCTGTTCCAAAATTGTGGCCTGCAGTTCTCTCCTCCAGTAACAGGGCCACACACACACACACACACACACACACACACACACACACACACACATACATGCACATATACACACTCTTTGCACTGGAGGCATCTAGAGTGACACCAAAGCCGTAGAAGACTACAGCCACCTACCCAGCGATCAGGGCATCAACTGTGTTCAGCCTTCAGGCCCCCTTCCCAACTGTCACCATCTTTAGCTCCCCAAACCCCAACCCCTTCTGTCTGGCTCCAAAGCCACCCACCAGGAGTGCTGGTAACCACGCTTTTGGCTGATACTCCCGCCTTCTTGGCATGGATCTCTCTGTGCTGGCTTCGCTATCTCAGTGCCTTCTCTACCCTCTCACTACAGGGGGCCTTTCTAGAGCACCGAGCAGCTCATGCCCCACACTTCCCGAAACTCTTCAGTGGTTCTTCTTTGTCCCCAACATGACTCAAGAGTCATTTTATACTCCATCGACTTCTTACTTCTCCAGGCACAATGCTTTACCCTCCCTCCCATGCCATATCTGAGCTTTGATCTATTTCCTTCAGTTCTGCAACACATGATCATTCAAGAATCCATCACTGTACAGGTACTGGGAGGACGTTCGTGCGCCAGGGTGGCGCTGAGGATTACAGAGGATCACGTATACAAAGAACTTCAGTCATTGCTTGGACAACTGGCAATCGCTCACCATCAGTAGCAATTTCTATTTTTATTTCTTCCTTCTACATAGTTGGCAAAAATTCAAAACATCATTCATTCCATCCAGACCAAAAGAAGTAGATCTCCCTTTTAACTTTAGCGGTTCTGGGGTCCCTGGTCAGTTACCACTGAGTAATTGTTTGTACTTTTCATTACAATATGTGTAAAATGTTTAATCAGTTATGTATATTTTCTGAAATGCTTTAGAACATTATCAGTTGTCTCTGAAGACATCCGATAAAAATTTAAACCTATTTTGGGGAATTATCATGATCCCAATGCCTCATTAAATATTTCTTGGGAAAAATTCCTTTCGCAAATATGTTTGCCTTTAAAAGTGCAATTTTTCCTTAAATATTCAATCTTCAAAGTGTATGGCCTTTGAAAGATTTCAAGAAAATAAACATTTGACCTTAATATACAGCGGTATTTACTTTATAAAAAGGGCATTCAACATTAATGTGCTCAAAAAAACTGTAAATCACAGAATTACAATATGGTAGCTAGGGAAGGGTCAGGAAGTAACCGTCTCATACTACAGAAGAAGATGATGAGCTCTCTTAGTCTGTTTTCTGCTGCTATAACAGAATACCACAGACTAGGTACTTTATGAAAAACAGAAGTTTTTCTGTTTGTGGAGTCTGGGAAGTTCGAGAGCACAGTCATTTGGTGAGGGCCTTGTGCTGGTTACCCCACAGAGAAAGGGCTGAAGGCACAAGAGAGCACTAAAGACAGAGAAAGGAAATTGGGCCAACCCCCCTTGTATAACAAACTCAGTCTTGAGATAACTAACCCACTCCCTCGATAATGCCATTAATCCAACCATGAGGGCAGAGCCCACATAACCCAATCACCTCTTAGAAGTCCCACCTTTCAATACCACTACAATGACAATTAAGTTTCAACATGAGTTTTGGCAGGGACACTCAAACCACAGCAGGATCCCAGAGTGTAACCTCACGAGTTCACAGGAGAGTCATACTGGTACCCAGAACTCCCTATCAGGATGCACTGCCTTCCCTCTGGGATCTGAAAGAAGCAGCAGAAATCACCCTCTGACCACATGTAGCTGTATTCGGTGGATGCCCTTCCCTGCAGGAGGTTTATTCCAGGCAACTCTTCTAACAAGGTAAATAACTACAGTTTGCTGCCTGGCATGATCCCTGCAGGGAGAATCTGCTCAGTGTTCCAGGCAAATGATCTCATTAGGGAAGGAAAATGAGCATTTCTTTATTGAGGATGGAGGATCCCCTAAGAGGTCTTTACTGCTGTGAGAGCATCTCATCCACACTTGAGTCCTGATCTGGGTCTCACCTCTGTGTGGAAACTTGGATATGTCTCAGATAATCTCTGAGCCTCAGTGCTCACATACAGAATATGGGCCAATTGCTCAAAGCTCCAGGGATACAGGAAGACTGAGCCATGGTCCTTGGGCATCAGAAGACCAAGACCCAAGAAGAGAAAGTCAAGTCACAAGGATGGTCCACAAGGATAAGTGCCACGACACGGAAAGCACAGAAAAGTATGTAGTACCTATGGTACTGGCTGAGACTCACTGGGTTAGCCTGCCAGGACCAGGCCAGCCAAGTGATACAGGGGCCAACTCAGTGATATTGGGGCAAGACCTTAATCTCTCGTGCCTCAGTTTCCTCAACTGAAAATTGCTTTGAGGTCTGGCACACCATAAGTGTTTATTAAATACAAGCTGCTATAATAAAGAAGAAAACCTAAAAACAATTTTGTGACTATGGCAGAAGAGAAATTTTGACCCCCTTCCACCAATGAATTACCTATGCCAGCAGACTGTGAGTTTCTTCAGGGCCACCCAGCTGGGGGCAGAAAGAAAGTCAGAACCCACAGCTCTGGCTCTCAGTCATCACAGCAACCTCAGTCCCACACATTCATCTCCCTGAGGTTTAAAAGCATTTCTTTCCTCAGTGCAGACATCAAAATGGGCTGTGTATGTTTATTTTTTCATGTCTGAAGACAGCACAAATAGAAGCATCCTACACAATGCTAAGTTCCTGTTTTCCTTGGGGTTGTGTGTCCCTCCTCCCCTTATCTTAAGCAACATTTAAAAACTCAGGCATGAAGACACATAAGATTTCACAACCTCATAAAAAGTTAACTGACTCATAAACTCAGGCAGAGGCCTTGAAGTACCAAAGACGAGGAAGCTCTGTTAAGGAAGCAGCAGCCGATGCCATCGCCGTTTAAAGCTCTCGGGCACAGAGCCTTCTTCCTCCCTGCCGATGCTGGAAGCTTTGGTGCCACTCACTGAGAACTTAAGCATGTGACCATAGTGGGTGGCAATTCGCCTCTCCTTCTACCTACTGAAACACATGCACGCAGACACCTAAGCATGTACATACACATACAAACATACAACAAAGAGCAGAGTGGGAGTCGTCCCTTTGGAGAGACAGTGTTGCATCACGGAAAGGCAGTGGCTTCCAGGATGCCAAATCTGGTTCACATCCTGACCATATCACGGGCTACCTTACTCGAGTTTTAGCCCTCCTCGTTTCCAAATCTGTAATCCTACAATAGCATTATATAATAATATCTACTTGACAGTGATTTACCTTTTAGAACTCAATAAAAATGTATATTTTCCAGCAACTTTATGGTTGCTCAATAAATGGTGGATAATGCTAATATTAGACTAATAATAACAATAAAATATATCTGTCATGCAATACAAATCACGCATAACAAAGATGAGCTTAAATACCCAAAGAAGTCCCATGGGGAGTAAACAGCAAGAGAATCTGGGGAAAAGCAAGATGCTAGGAAAAGACCCAGGCTGTGTCCAGGGCCCGTGTACCAGGACCCTGTGCTTGGAGGAGCCACACTGGGTATTTAGGTCACACCAAGTAGGTTGGGTTCAGATGTAGGTTCCCATTTTCTCTGGGTCCTGGGGGAGAAAGCAGCTGTATCTCTCCTCATGGAGAAACCTAATGCAGGGAGATAATAATAGTACCTCCCATTCCTTGAGGTCAGGGAGGTTTCAATGCAATGATAGAAAGAACTCAACTTAGAGATAACAGATACACCTGCCTTGAAGGGCACTGATCCCCTGTCCCTGGAAGAGTGTCAGCAGATGCCACGTCTGCCCCAGAAGCTGAAGATGGGATTCCTACTTTGAGACTGAGCCTTGAATAGACATCCTCTATGCTTCCTGACAGTCTTGAGAGTCTATGAATATCACACCATCTAATTTTAAGGTTCTGCATTCATTAATGGCTATAAATTTTTCAAGAGCATTCCGTTTGCAGAGTGGCAGTGCACCCAATTCAAATTGAATCACATGAAGACGTCAGCGTCAGCAAGTTTAGCATCAGCGGTGTCTTTAACCCTTCGCGGTTATCAGCACTATGCAGGTATTAATACCTCATACATCAAGGCACCGTGACTCAGTGAGCCCTACGATCACCTTGCCAACCCCCTCATTACACAGATAAGAAATGAGAAGCCCACGGTCGAAGAGTGAATGCCCTCAGGAATCCTATCTCCAGATTTCTAGTCCAGTGATCTTTGCATTCCTTGTGGTCAAAGTTTTCATGTCCATAATTTCATCTGATCATAGAAAGAAGCTCAAGAGGTAAAAATAACAATGGATAACATTCCCCAGTATCTGCATGGTGATGAGGAAGGAACTGGATATAAGGTTCACCAGGGTCTCAGAACTTTACATCTTAGGAGAAACTCAGGGATCACACAGCTCAACCCCTCATATTGGGGCCAAGCAAACAAAACACCTGGGAGGCTTTGGGGATGTCAGAAAACCATCTAAGAAAAAAAAGCCATGTCTGGACCTCGGACATCCGGGTCCTTAGAATGTGATGCTCTTTAAGACATAGCACAAACAGACCCACCTCTGTTTCAGGTGCAGTACCAATGCACAATTAACCCAAGCACAACCCAAACTCTTTGCATGAAAACCAGGTGCTTCAATCTCTGAGCCCCTCTTCTTTCACTATATGACCATCTCCCCAACCAAAGATTCTCCAGATATCCTCACCAAAGTGTCCCACCTTCTCTGAACAGGGTTCTCCCTTTGCTCAAGCTATTATCTCCACCAGATGACCCACCTTGAACATCTCTACCTGACGAGCTTCGCATCCTAATATGTCCAATCCAGCTTCTCTAGGAAGCACTTTCTGAATGTCCATGCCACCACCCTCCCCAACACGAGCACCCCAACTGGCCCTGTATATGCCAAAATACCCTGACCAAGTTATGTTCTGGAAGCATATCTATCTTTCAGGTTAGACCATGATCTCCATAAAAGAAGGAGCAGCCACTGCATTTAGTAAGAAGCATGATAGAGAATAGGTATAGAGTAACATTTGTGGAACAAAGAGATGGAATGAAATCCCAAACAAGTGCCAGAGAAAATGTACATACAAATGAATAACTGAGTCCATTATTCCTCTTTCTAATCAAATATAAAGTTTCCTTGGGCACTTGGAACCAGCTCCTGTTAGGACTTTGAGACTGAAATAATTATACTCCTCTTATTTTTTAATGCAGCCTTGGGCTCTCTTGTCCTCTGCATGTGTCTCCTGAGGAAGGAGGGACGGTATGTACAATCCATCATGCCTGAGCAGGTCCCGCAGAGAGGCTGGCACTGGGGGAAGGGAGGCGGTGACTGATGGCGCCTGAACGGCAGGGCAGCGCCGTATTTATCCTTCCCGAACGCCGCAGTACAAACAGGAGAGGAGGTGAATGCAAGATGCCAGGCTCCCCCCAATGAGTCTAGGCTGGCATTTCAGACCTGCTCTCTGTTTGTGCCCTGGCCACTGTGGTTTGGGATCCAATTTTGTTTAGCATCTGTCATTAGCTTCACAAGTGTAACCATGACTCAGCCTGCATCACTGCGTTCCCACACTGACCACCCACAAGATGTGCCTCCATTGCCAACCTTCTCACGCACTCCGAGGCCCACCCTCCTCCCAGCCAGAGTGGAAAGCTAAGCAGGGACAAGATACCGAGGGCCTCAGAGATGGTGTTAAAATAATGATTTTTGGAATCTCTTGGGAGCCAAACAGAGCAGAAGCATCAGTCTTCCCCGTGCTCTGCTGAACATCCAACATGCTAAAAGGCTCTTCTTTCTCCAGGGCCAGACGTGCCTTCAGGGGTGCAGAGCCCACTGCAGACAGCCTCTCTTGAGGCTTCAGTTATTAGCTCATCATCTCAGACCTGGGGTGGGGCTTTGGGAGTGAGAAAACCATCACAGGATACAGAGTTCAGGGCAGAGGATACAGCAAAGTTTGGCTCCAAACTGTTATGGCCACAAGTCCTGTGCTTTGTCAGTTACTGATTTTGTGCAGGTATCTTTGTTTCTCAGTATTCTCATCTGTAAATAAGGGCTACTAATACCGCCTGTGCAGGACCAGTGTAAGAAATAAAATAATCTATATGTAAAGTTCATGGTGTGGCATCTGGCACATAGAAAACACTCAAAGTTGCTGCTACTGTCCTTACCATTCTATTTGTGATGCCAACAGACACTCAATGAACAGTATTTTAGAAACACAATTAAGCTTACCAGTTAGAAATAGCCCCCCTTAAAATGAATGGGGGGCTTAATTTCATATTGAACATTTCCCAACAAACATGTCCTTCTTGCTGGCAAGAAGTTGTCCCAGGATGCTGGATAGGAATCTCAGAGGAGAGGAGATGGACGCAGAGGATGTGACGAGGGTGGACGTGGGCACAGGCCTTGCCTAGCCATGTCTGCTGTGCAAGGGGCCTGTCCAAACCACAGGCATGACAACACCCATTTGTTTGAATGACCACCGAGAGTATCTCCTCCATTCCCAACCACAAAAATGCCCCTTTCTACACTGCCACCTACTTCTCTAGATGCCAGTGAGGTTGATGATATCCTTCAGCTCCAGAATAAATGATCCTTAGGCTCAGGCCCAGGAGCTCTGAAACCGAGGGGTGCCCAGCATCTGCTCTGTTTCTTGGACTTTCCACTTGGGGCTGTCAAAGCCAGACATGCTTTGGTTCCAATCCCAGTTCCAATGTGCATTTCAGTGCAAACTCAAGGCCAGTAGCTTAAGATCCTTGGGCCCCAATTTTCCTCATCTGTAAAAACACACATGTCTAGCAGGGGAAACTGGAGACTAAGGAGACATATGTGCACTCTGGGAGTGTTCATGTTAGCTCACGTATGTCAGTGGGGTCTGGAGTATTCTGCCTGTGTTTCTATTTCCCAGTTCTGTATATATTAATAAACATGAGCATGGGAGTATTAGAGTGAAGGGGGAAAGGAAGGCAAAGTTTTGGGACACCATGATACCAGATATTTCAACACTTATTTCATTTAATCTTCAAAACTCAACATGAGAGGTCATCCAAAAAGTACCCCATGTTTTGTAGGAGATAATTAATGTTAAGGAAGGTCATCTCGTGCCTGACTTAGATATTAACCTTTGTAAACTCTGGATGATTCTTTTTGATACTCTGATTTTTCATTTCTTAAAAGGTTATTGATATGTTTGCTGATTTGTTTCTTCCTTCTCCTCTCACCCTGCTATGCAAACGCTGTTCCAATCATGCTGGGCTGTCTTGGTGCTTATTCTCTTGGCACCTGCTTCCTCCCCAAGACTCTCTTCCCAGCCACCCAGAGTTTCCCCTCTTCTGTTAAGTCTTCCTAAACTCTGAGCTCACCCTGGTCCTTCCCTGTTTTGGAATGCCTACATTCACTATCCATTGAACCACTGTGCCTGGTCAGGATGCCTGGGACACTGGACTAGGAGCTGGAGACACAGAAATGAGCCACTTGGACACAATCTCAGCCCTCACACAGCTGGAGGTCCGGCTCACGACATGAGTGTCTGCATTGATAGTGCCCCACTCCCCACATGTAGGCTTAGCTCGATGTCTTGCTCTCACAATGGGCCGGGCCTACCCAAGGTGACTGCACCCATGCAGGTGGTCTGCACCTAACACTGCTTCCTCCTCTTCAGTCTGGGAAGCTTGTTTGCCTAGTGGTACCTGGGCCTTCATGGGCTCCTCTCATTTATTCATTTATTCATTTACTGAATAGATGCCTTGAAGTCCTACTATGTGCCAGGCTTCCAGAGTGGAACCCAGGGATTCATCCAGAGAGGACGAGTTACAATCACCAGCCTACAGTGACTTGGAGTTTCAGAGGAAACCAGACAGGCAAAGGCTGTACTGCAAGGGCCCCCAGGCTGCCAGGGGAGCAAGACCTCCCGCTCCCAAGCATGGCAGGGGCATCTGGTTTTCAGCCAGGTAAAGTGTGGTGAGTGTGTGTGAGTGTGTGTGTCTACAGTGCAGAGTAGGGGGATGGAGGGAGACAAGGAGGGAACCACAGGAAAGGCTTCTGAAAGCCCAGACATTTTTAGTTCCAAAACTATTTAGAGGCTAGCAGTCGGTTACCTCCTGACACCCTCACCTCTCACCTGGAAGACACAAGCCCTCCTGCTGCCTCTCTTCTTCTCTTCTCACCCTCCCTCTCTGGTCCCTTCTCTGCTTGGCAGATAGGCGATGGGGGGTTTTCCCAAGAAGTACCTCCAATCACATCACCTCCAGTGCCCCCCCCCCATCCCCTTGGTTAATAAGCTTCACACCCTCACGTTGGCCAACGTGGTCTGACATGACCTACCTCCTGGCTCTAGCGTGGATGATCCCTTCCCTTAGGATGCCCTGGGCACAGGCCTCCTTACTGTATCACACAGCCCCCCACCCTGCTCACATATACCTGAGGCTTTTGGCCTGGATCTTCCACTTACCTCAAAGGCCTTTTCAAAGTCTGTTAAGAGATATTCCTCAATTTCCCTCCCAGTCTCAACTCAAATGTCATTTCCAAGTAGCCTCTTATCTCCCCTCGGCTCCTATCCGGCATGTAACCCTGCTGTATTATGTCCGGAGTATCAACTGTCCTATGGCATTGTTCACTCGCCTGATTTGTACCACCTCCCTGAGAACATCACCTCCAGGAGAGAAGTCCTTCATCTATTCCTGACTCACTGTACCCCCAGGGGACAGTACGTGGCTCAACCCAGACACAGCACTCCATAAATATTTGTTGAATGAACTAAAAGGAAGCATTGAGCTGAGACTTGAAGAAAATAGAGGACTTAGGAGTTGCAGGTTGAGAAAGAACATGCTTAAAGAAAGGGGGACAAGGAACACACAGAGGGAAATGGGCAAGACTCTTGGAACAAAAACGATACTGGACACTTCAACATTTTATTTCATTTAATCTTCAAAATCCAACCTAACAGATCATCGTGAAATTGGTACAGAGGGAGGCAGCCACGGCTACCCAAGACACTCAGCTAATGCATGGATCAATGGTTCTACAACAGCACGGACTGAGCTGTAAGTTCCCCAGTCAGGAAGGAGACGAGGAGGAAAAGAACCTTGCAAGACAGAGCCCAAGTCACACTGGAGATTTAGGGGCTAGACAGAAACAGAAGGGAAGGACAGAGAAGACCCAACAGCATAAAGGGTTTGGGTAGTTGCCTTCAACCGTAATACAGAATGAACTTGAAGTAGGAAACCTTACACTGGCTTAGGTATCAATCTTTATAAAATGACAACGAACAATCTATTTTTTGCCATGAATTAATCATGAATTTACACATTTTAATTTTCTAAAGCAATCTTCCTTTATCAGTGTCTCAGCAAAGGCTACATCGACAAACCTCCCTGGTCATGACGAGACCACTGGTTCATTTAATCATTCAGCAAATATTAACTAAAGGTCAAGTGAGTGTCAGCAACTGAATGAGGCATCAGGGAGATGGGAATGAATCAAGATGGAGAAATACGACAACAGGTAATTACCGTAAAGGATGACAAGGGCTGAAAGGAGACGATACAAAGGGCTGTCACAGGATCACAGAGGTGGCCTCATCATTTTTTCATCTGTTTAAGAGGTAAAGGGAGATGGAGATAGCCCTGTGGACACACAACCTACAAAAGCTGAGCACGTGCAAACCTTATCACCCACTTACCCTGACATATTTAAGCATATACAAAGTGTTATTTGAACATTTGGGAATTAAGGACAAATGGTGAACAATTCACTAAGTGACTGTAATTAACATTACAGTTGCACAGACCAGCCAAGCGCTATGGAGCTGGATGAGTGGGGAGGGAAGAGGTGGGTCAAACCAGACATTTTAAGGCCTGACCCTAGAGGGCCACACCTGAACTGGGGCCAGGACTCACAAGATCAATACTGCCCTGCAGCTACCTATAGGCCCTGCTCCCAGCACTGCCCAGATCCTGGGAGACTCAGGCCACCTGCTAGTGCTTTGTGGATCAGAGACAATGGGCTGGTCCACCCAGGAGACAGGGAGAGAGGGAGAGAGAGAAGAAAATGTGGTTCAGATAAGTCTACCTCTCCACCCCACCTTCCTTTCTCTTCTCCTTTTGCTTTCTTTCTCTCCAGACCAGCACAGGGAGGACCCAGCTGAAATAAGAGACCAGAACCTCAGATTCTCCCATTAGACTTTGAGACTTTGAGACCCATACTGTCCTCAAGCTGCTGCAGAGAGGCGGCTCCTACTTCTGGAGCTCCTGCTATGCCAGACCCTGGCTGGGCTCTCCAAACTCATGGCTCCACTTAACCCTAATATGGCCCCTGTGAGGATGGTGTGTCATTACCCAGTGCTACAGAGGATGTTACTGAGGATCAGAGGCAGCTTGGCATGTCCAGGTGCCCAGTGTCAGAGAGAGAAAAATGACAGAATCATGAACCACTGTCTCCCGAGTCCCGGTCATCTCTCCCCCTCCTCCTAAAACAGCCTCCCAAGTCACCTCCCTGCTTCCTACATCCTCTACTCAGAAGCCAGAGGCCTACTGATATGAAAATCAAATCATACAATTCCCTGGTTACAAACTCCCATTGGCTTCCTATCAACCTTTAAATAAAATTGGGCTCCTCCATAGAAGATACATAAATGGCCAACGAGTACATGAGAAGAGAGTCAACATCCTTAGTCATGAGGGAAGTGCAAATTGAAACCACAATGAGACATCCTGATTAAAAAATGGTCCAAAGACCTTAACAAACCCCTGAGGAAAAAAGATATACAGATGGCAAATAAGCATATGAAAAGATGTTCCACATAATGTGTCAATAGGAAAATGCAAATTAAAACAACACCACTGCATATCTATTAGAATGGCCAGACTCTAGGACACAGACAGCACCAAATGCTGGCGAGAATGTGGCATAATCAGAGTTCTAACTCACTGCTATGGAAATGTGAAATGATACAGCCACTTTGAAAGAATTTGGCAGTTTCATGCAAAATTAAATATACTCTGACCATAAAATCCAGCAATTGTGACCCTTAGTATCTACCCAAAGTATTTAAAAACTTTCGTCTGCATAAAAACCTGCAAATAGATATTTACAGTAGCTTATTCAAAATTACCAAAACTTGGAAGCAGACAAGATGTCCTTCAGTGGGTGAATGGATAAATAAACTGCCATGTAGCAAGACAATGGGAAATTATCCAGGACTAAAAATAATGAGCCATCAAGCCATGAAGAGATACGGAAAAACCTTAAAAGCATATTACTGTGTGAAAAGGGCCAATCTGAAAAGGCTACATACTATATGATTCTAACTATATGATGTTCTAAAAGACAAAACTTGGTAGATAGTAAAGATGTCAGTGGTTGCCAGGGATTTGGGGTAGGGAGGTGAACAGGCAAGGCACCGAGGATTGTTATGGCGGTGAAAGCTCTCTGTAAGATCCCACAATGGTTCGAATGCACCATCATACTTGTTTCCAAACCCATAGACTGTTCAACACACCAAGAGTGATCCCTAATATGAACTATGGACTGCGGGTGATGATATGTCAATGTAGGTCCATTGATTGTAAAACAGGTTTATTCTTGTGGGAGATACTGACAAAAAGATTATACATGTGAGGAGTCAGGAGGTATGTAGGAAATTTCTGTATCTCCCACTCTATTTTGATGTGAACTTAAAATTGTTCTAAAAAATAAAGTCTATTAACACACAGGCATGTGTGCACATGCACACAAACACATATTGAGACATCACTTCATACCCACTAGGATGGCTTTATTTTTTAAAAAATGGAAAAGAACAAGAATGTAGAAAAATTGGAGCCCTCATGCATTATTGGTGGGAATATAAAATGATGCAGTCAATGGGGAAAGCAGTTTGAAGGTTACTCAAGGAGTTAAACATAAAATTACCATATGAACCAGCAATCCCGCTCCTGGGTATACAACCAAGAGAAGTAAAAACAGTTGTTCCAACAAAAACTTTTACATAAATGTTCAAAGCAGCATTATTGATAATAGACAAAAGGTGGAAATGAACTAAATGGCCATCAACTAATGAATAAAATAAAATATGGTGTATCCATGCAATGGAATATTATTCAGCCATAAAAAGGAATGGAGTTTTGATATATGCTACAACATGGATGAAC
>RJWJ010041244.1:0-13592 GCA_004363605.1 Indri indri | reverse complement strand
ATGTAAAATGGAAAGAAAATGTTTATTAATTCAAAGGCAAAGGTTTGTTTTAGTGATCAAATGAAATAAAGAACAAAAAGTGCTTAGTGTAATACTCAGGACATAGAATTCTATAAATTATTAAATGGAATTGGATGTAAAATAACCACAAATAAAATGTATGGAATATTGAAAAAAATACTTAACAAAAATTTATATAGTCTTTGAAAGCAGATTAAAGTTTAAAATGCATGGAGAAGAATTTTGCATTATAGAATTGATGTCTTAACTTTATTACCATTACAATATCTAGACTAACTGTATAATTTAAAATATACTAAATTGTTAGTAAAATGAAAAGATTTTATGGAAAAAAGGCATGATTTTGTGAGATGGAGTCTATATATTATATAGAAAGTATGCATTGTATTTAAATTTGGTTTTGGTCATACAGTTCTTGAAATTTTTAACATTATAAAATATATTTTCAAAGCTATATGGCTCAATTGTCTTATAAACTATCTCAACAGAAAAGAAGAAGATAAGATATATGGCAACTAGTATTTTGAGCACAGCAACTTTCGTGTAAATCTTCTCTCTTAAAGGGACATCTAAACACAAATTGACACAAAATAACTATCATACAGTAAGCTGTCATGAAATTTACACTATTGAATCATTATCATTATCATTGCCAAGAAATATTGTATAGTCACTATATACCAGGCATTTTTAATTGTTATCAATACATAACCTATACACCTATTAAGAAATGGGAAGAAGAATTAAACCCAGGATGTCTAAATTAATTAATTTTTGTAATTTTAAATAAAAATGTTGAGTTAGTCTGGTATATATTATTCTTTAACATTGTCCTAAGATTAAAATTTTAATTTTGAGACCTCACATATATGAAGGGCATATGACTACTATACATTCTATCTCCTTACTTTCTTAGTTTGAACAGTGGCATTCTATCTGAATGAATGAGCAAAGGTATTAAAAACAAACCAACAGCATAATCAAACAGTGAACACTTTTTCATTCCTCAAAAACATTCTACAGACCTATTAAATTATGAATAATTTAAGGTCATCATTGAACAAAGTTATTCTGTGTCAGTATCTATGAAGGTCTGTCTGGAAAGTATCCAGCCATGTAATATGTTCTCATTATATTATCAATGGCTGGATATTTCCAGACAGACTTGTATTATGGGCATTTAGATACATCAGTGAACAAAGATCCCTCTTGTTAGGAGTTTACATAGAGAAAGAGAATCTGCCAACTAAAAAATAAACATGTGCCTGTAATCCTAGCACTCTGGGAGGCCGAGGCGGGAAGATCGCTCAAGGTCAGGAGTTCAAGACCAGCCTGAGCAAGAGTGAGACCCCCGTCACTACTAAAAATAGAAAGAAAATTATTAGCTGGACAACTAAAAATATATAGAAAAAATTAGCCAGGCATGGTGGCGCATGCCCGTAGTCCCAGCTACTCGGGAGGCTGAGGCAGAAGGATCGCTTGAGCCCAGGAGTTTGAGGTTGCTGTGAGCTAGGCCGATGCCACGGCACTCTAACCCAGGCAACAGAGAAAGACTCTGTCTCAAAAAAATAAATACATAAATAAATGAAAAAATAAATTTTGTGGTCTGTGAGAAATTAATAAATACTATAAATAAATAAAACACAGTATTTTTAACACCACCTAGTATTTTTAAGTCTTCTTATTTAAAAATAATTATGATACTCTCTTGGAAAAGAGGTAGGACTGCTTTGTATGCGTGTGTGTCTGTGTTTGTGTGTACACATGGACCTGTGCAAAACTGTGTACTGCGACTTAGAAGAGTTAGAGTGGTCAAATTATAAGTGTTCTCATTTTCTCATTGAAATTGTTATCTTCTAAAAGGTCACATGATACATTAAATTTAGCTATATTTTTTTATACTTGAAATAGCTTGGACAATAACAACTCTTCCCAAATCTGATTTAAACGATAAAGGGAAAGATTAGTGAATGACTATAGTGATACAGAATATCTATAACAGCTGTCATCAGTAATCTCCAGCAATTTATGGTATCCTTAGTAAATAAAATGACTTCATTGTAGAGCAAGAGCACAATTTCTTTACTTTAAATGTTACCTACATCTAGCTGCAATTGTTGGTATGATTAAGCCTCATCAAAACGAAATTGACAGTAAAGAAAGATCCTGGAAATCCAAGTTGAAAAGGGAATAGAATAGAAAAGTGATCATACCTGGGAGAGTACTTTGACTAAAAATTGAACATAATGCCTTTTAATGCTTATTTATCATTAACTTTGGGAAGAGAAAGGAATCTAAGTTAATTTATCAGTTGGTCAATTTTATATTGATACATAATACACTAAATGATTATCTTGGTCATTTAGGTAAGCATATAGTTTTATGACAAAATTTAAATCTATGCTTCTATGATTCACATTCACACATAATATATTTATAAGAAACACACCATCATTATTTTTTATTTTATGTGAAAGAGGATTCTGAAACAATACACTCAGGAAAGATTGCATTATAAAACAACTTGTCATTAGGGAACATATAAGAGTTCTTTAATGTATTAGTAATAAAGAATCAAGGTTTGCTGCTTTTGACAGAAAAAGAACAGGAGGAAATATGTCTAGCTTTTATAGTAGTTTGGTAAATTTGAGAAACACAGCCTAAGCCTAACAATTTAAAGGGATATTCACTTATTTAATGTGTATGTGTATGTGTGTACATATATATACACATGCATATCTACATATATACACACACATATACATGTATACTTATATATGTGCACACATATGTATATACACATACACACATTATATATATACAACGTATGTTCTACAGAGTGGTATGTATTCTAGGTGAAGAAATATGCTCTTGATTCAGTTGTTTGTCATAAAAATTACCTAGTTTTTTGCTTCCATTTTGAGAAAGTAGATAATTAGAACTGCCTCCGCACAATATATCCAGTTCAAGATTGTATAGGTTGCATCTCCATGTTTATTCTTGAAAAATTCTGGGGTTTCAGTTAAAACAATGATTTTAAATTTTTATTATGAAATAAAACATGGATAAATCACACAAATACATAGCATAATTAATAAATGTTAGGTGAATACATCCAGATCAAGAAAAATAACTTTGGTATTCACC
This sequence comes from Indri indri, assembly GCA_004363605.1. Lineage (NCBI taxonomy): Eukaryota > Metazoa > Chordata > Mammalia > Primates > Indriidae > Indri > Indri indri. The sequence continues at coordinate 10,424 of RJWJ010041244.1, read as the reverse complement.
CCAAAATCCCCTCTATGTGCCCCAGCACAATCAAAGCCCCTGCCCTCTATCCTCAAAAAAACAATATTCTAAATTTCAATAGTAGTCATATATTGGTGTTTCTTTATTGTGTTTTCACCAAAGTGAGCATTCCTGTACACTATGATTTTGTCCTTTCCATTTTTTAACTCAATATATTTTTAAGATGCTTTCAATTTAGAGATATCCTCACTTCTCATCCTTTCTTTGTCTCATAATTTGTCCATTGAATTATCTTGAAAATATTTTGACCTATAAACTTGTCCTCAGGACAGATTTTTCTGGTTGCAAACTCATAGAATAGTTTAACATGTTCTTTGGTCCTAGACTTCATGAAAATTGGTAGTTGGATTCAGAGCCTTGACTATAATAAGGTTTGATCTCTTGGAAAATTATTTTTGTTGTTAGGCACATATATATTTATATTTCATAATATATTGACCATTTTATCTTTAAAATGACCATCTTTGTGATAAAAATTTGCATCTTAAAGTTTATTTCATCTTATATTAGTATAGCCCCTCTATCTTTCTCTTGGTTACTCTATGAGTGGTATGTCTTTTTCTATCATTTTATTCTCAAGCTCTTTGTGTCTTTGAATCTTAAGTGTGTCTATTGTGGACAACATATGATTAGATAATGTTTAATCCATTCTGCCAATCTTTGTTTCTTGGGGGAACATTTAATCTATTTATATTCAATATAATTATTATTTGGCATGCCATTGTGCTATTTGGTTATATATATATATATATATGTAAAAAAATCTGTTTTGCTCCTCTGTTTTTCTGCTACTACCTTTTTTTGTATTAAATGCATATTTTCTAGCATGCTATTTAAATTATAGTTTTTGAGTTGTTTTCTAGTGCCTGCTCTAGGGACTACAGTTAGCATTCTGATTCTTAATACTCTGCTTTAGATTAATCTCAATTTAATTTCAATATTATCCAAAATTTGGCTCTACATTGTTCTATTCTTTCTGTTTTGTGTTTTTGTCATAAAAATAAATTTGTATATGCACTGTTTGCTTAACACAAATTTATTATTAATGCTTTATACATTTTATTACAGATAAAATAACTGTTTCAAACAAAATATAACATACCAGGACTGTTTGGAAAGTATACGGCCATGTAATATGTCCTCATTATATTAACAATGGCTGGATACTTCATGGACAGCCCTTGTATATACTGTCTTTTATACTTGCTTATGTAGATACTTGTACTGGTATATTTTATTTCTTCATGTACACTAAAATTATTCTTTAGTGACTTTTTATTAAAATTTCTGCCTAAAGGACTCCTTTTATACTCCTTGTTATACAGAAGTTTTGCTTATAGTAAATTCTCTTACTGCTTATCTGGAAACATCTTAATTTTCCTCACTTTTCAGGACAGTTTTTTCTGGATATGGAATTCCTGGATAACATTCTTTTACTTTCAACATTTTGAATATATATCTAACTGCATTCTTCCCTCCATCATTTCAGTGGAGAAATCTGCTGTTCACCTATTAAAAACCCTAATATGTGATGAGCAGTTTCTCTCTTGCTGCTTTCAATATTCTTTCTTTATCTTCTGCTTAAGGTGATTTGATTGTCCTGTGTTCTGCTCTGGAGTTCTTTGAGATTATCTTGCTTGTAGTTTGTTGAGCTTCTTGGATGTGTAGATTAATATTTTTCATCAAAATTATACATTTTAGGTATTATTTCTTTAAGTATTCTTTTTGACTATTGTTTTCTATCTGCTTCTTCTAGGACTTCAAATGTGTGTATGATGGTTTATTTGACAGTATTCCATGGGACTCTCAGTATCCTTTCATTTTTCTACATTTTTTTTCTTTTTATTCCTAAAAACAGATAATCTCAAAGTAATCTGTCATCAAGTTTGTTAGTGTTTTTTCTCAACGGCGCAAATCTGCTCTTAAGCTCTTCTGGTGAAGTTTTTATTTAAGATATTGGATTTTCACCTTCACAATTTCTACTTATTTAATAGTTCTTATGTCTTTATTGATTATTTATATTTGGTGAGTTATCATGCCCATACTTTTGTTCTTAAACAGTGTTTCTTTTAGTTATTTCTATTTACTTAAAATAGCTAATTTAAAGTCTTAGTCTAGGAAGTCCAACATCTGGACTTTCATAAGAATCAGTTTCTGTAAATTTTTATTATCCATGTCTTATAATTTTCTTTGGTTGAAAACTGGCCATTTTTAAGTAATATACTATATAAACCCCTCTAAGATTTTTATTGTACTATTTGTTACTGTTATTTTTTGTTTTTTTTCAAGAATTTTCTGAACTAATTCTGTAAAGTTTATATTTTTTGTATTCTACAATCAAATCAAATTTACTCATTAATCTCAACAGTGATTTTTGAGTACCGACTCTTTTCTTTGTCCTAGGTATACAATGGTCAAAAATGGAGTCTATGTCCTTGTGGAGCTTGCGTATGAGTATAAAATATACAAATCAGTAAATAGATATATAATGTGAAGAAGTAATATAAAATAAAGAAAAATGAAATAATGGAAATGTTTTAAAAGAAATGAAAGGTAGAACAGGTATCCTTTTAAACAGAATGATCCCTTTGTAAGCTTCTAGTGTATTTCTGTTATACAGTGCTGTTACAGATTAGTAGCAGCATATTTTAAAAATGTATTTATATTAATATATATGAATTACTTATATATAAATTATATTATATGTTATAAAATATGATTATATATATATGTCATGTTTTCACAGAGAAATAAGAACACCTTGATTTTCCATTGAAATCAATAGGAAAATAATTTAGTTACTATTGGTTTTGGCTTCCTAAGCTTATTTCATGATAATTTCTAGTATAAGGGCCTCGTTCTAGACCTATGAAGCAGACTTTGGGTTTAAGAAACTTAAGGTTGAATTCTTAGATGATAATTTACTTTTTGAACTCCATCAAATAAAATGTCATTTTTCAGCCTGAGTTTTTTCATCTTTAAGCAAAATTCACAGTTACATGCCTCCTACAGTTTTCATAATAATTAAATTATGTAACCTATGTGCTAACATGTAGATACCAGTAATGTAATAAACTATTACTGTAACTCATCATTTTCCTCAACATCAGTACAGCACTTAATACACAATAGGTACTAAATGGGTTTTGCTGCTGTTGACAGTTTCTGCTCTTCTGTATTAGAAACTAAAGCGTTTGTATTGTTATTGCTTTGTTTCCTTCTCCTAAATTTGTAAAGATGCTCTGTGTTCTTTCTTATTCCTACCTGAACTCTTTCACATGCCCCAAAATATCCAGCCATCTTAAAGTAAAACTAACCAAATATTAACATTATTGTTAGAATGTTAGAATTTAAGAAATGAAATCTCTCAGTGGGAAAAAAAAATGCGAAACAAAATATAATCACAGACAGTGAGTGTAACAGACCCCAAGGAGAAAATATAGGACATTTGAGTTTCTAAATAAAAGTTAAACCTAATAATCACTTATTGGTTTAAGATGTTATAAATTCCAATGTTTTGTATGGGAAATATTTGTATTTAATTTCCTTTTTGAACTCATCTTAGTGAAAAATGTACAAGTTTCTTTTATAGTTCATACAAGAAGGTAATATGGGAGTCAGGAATGATCGTCTTCTAGACTTACTACCAAGAACCAATTGAATTGGCAAGATTTTTTAAAAGTTACAAAACTTAGTGGTGGGGTGAGGGAAATGATTGCTCTTATACTCATTTGGTAGGAGTGTACTCTGGTACAACCTTTCTGGAATTCAGTCTAACAACATAGATTAACAGTTATAAATTCGTATAATTATTAGCCTTTGATGTAGCAATTCCATTTCTAGAATTCTTATTAAAGGAAAATATCAAAGAGATACACAATATTTAGAGGCAAGAATCTCCATAGCAGCATAATCTGCATACACATGCACACGTAAAGAATTAGAAGAAATCTACATGCCCAGCAAAATGTGGATATGAATATCATTACATATATGAAAAATAGAATACTAGTTACCAATCTAAAATCATTTTCAAAGAAAATGAGACATATCGAAAAATAGTTTACTTTTTAAGTAAAAATAGTTATAAGATGACACATATAGATAATATTTTTAAAAAATGAATAATACATATGAAATATTAAGAGAGCATATATTAAAATATACTTGATAGTGATAATCTCTAGATTCTGAAGGAATTTTCTCCTTTTTCCTATTTTCTGAATTTGTCACTATTTGTCACTACACACACCCACACGCACAGCGTCTTCTCTTTTAGGGAACAAAATAAATCAATGTAAGTTGTACTTTCACTCCAAAGTTGTACTTTCACTCCATGCATTCTTAGAGCATTTTCAGATTTGGTAAGAATATTTCTACTCCAACATACAAGCATTAGAGGAATACGACTCTGTTTTTATATAAAGTTTTAATCAGCTAAAAGAAAATAACTGTCTGTAAATGTGGTTGAATGACAAAATTTATAGATGTTATCACATTCTAATAAAGTTACTCTTTGAGAAGACAATAAAAATGCTGCTATCAATTCTGTTTTTAATTCTCAGCAGACTGTCATAGTTATAACGTTTTCTACAACAATCAACTTGAAAAAGTGGATGCACCTTTATTTTTAATTATACGTAAACTCTTGGGATAAGCATAATCTCTTAAAAAGCAATGAAAAAGTTAAAGCATCGGAGTTTACATGAGTATGATATTAGGAATTTCCATTTTCTGACTTCTAGATTTATATCTATGTTCAAGAGAATTCCAAACTTATTTATTCTCAAGAAAGTATTGAGAAAGAAATAGACTGTTTGCAAATACATTATAGAATTTTTAGAAGTGTTCTCTTTTTTTAAAGTTATCAAATTTTTAGAACTACTTTTCCCAAGTCATAAAGTCTATTTATTTTCACTCTTGAAGTTTCAAAGGATGACAGAGATGAATGAAGAGGTGTGGTGAAATCGAAGTCATGTATAACAAAACTTACATTTTTGGTTATCTCACAGAATTTACAATTTTATCTTATATTATCAGAGCATATAAATTTTAATGCTTCTTTTGATTTTGCCAATTTTGCTTATTTAAAATTTCAAAGGAGAACAACTGAATTGAATGCTAAAATTTCATTCACATATATTGATACATAAAAGTTTAAGACATTCCATTTGTCTTAGCTTAAGCTGCTATAATAAAATATCATAGACTGGTTGATATAAACAACAGAAATTTATTTCTCACAGTTCTGGAGGCTGAAAAGTTCAAGAACAAGGAGGGCTTCCTCCCTAGATAGCCACCTTCTTGCTGTGCCCTCAACATGGCAGAAGGGTGAGGGAGCTGTCTGCGTTTCTTTTACAAAGACACTAATCCCATTCACAAGGGCAGAACCCTCATAGACTAATCACCTCCCTACAGCCCCAGCTTCAGCTCTTAATGTCATCACATTGAGGATTAGGGGTCAACATGTGATTTCAGGGGGATATAACATTCAGTCTGTAGCACTGTTTCCTATGAGTGATCAGCAACAAAAAGAAAAGGCATGATTTCTCCTTAATAGAAACTATTATTTAATAAAGATTAAACTCTAAAATTACTTATTGCTTAAAATGTTATATAAAAAGTGTCATTATATAAATGTGTGTTGTCCATATTCTAAATAGAAAAATCAAGATTCTTGAAGGAAAAATCAGAAGGTTTATGGAGTGAAAGATATTGTTAGAAGTACAATTTATCTAGAAAAGTATGTTGAATGCAGAAAACGAGGGTTTTGAGTGTGACGGTAAGGACGATATATTTTATTCATTAGACAGCAGGGACTCATTTACAGTATGGAGAGTGATTCTATCTACTATTTTCTGAGTCAATCCACTCCTCCATTCTCACATGGAACTTTCTTATTTTAGGAAGTTTAATCGTTAGCAGAGACTGTACGTCTCCTACTTGGTTACATTTTTGCCTTATTCATCCATGCTTTTCCAGCCATTCACTATGGCTGCAGTCCCCAAACCCCCGCGGTGGACCAGTACCGTCTGCGCCCTGTTAGGGACCGGGCTGCAGAGCTCTCTCCACCAGCCCCTTCTGTGGAAAAATTATCTTCCTCCAAACTTAAGAAGCAGGGGGAAGGTGCTCAGCAGGAGGTGAGTGGTGGGCAAATGAGAGAGGCTCCGTCTGTATTTACAGAGGCTCCCGTTGCCAGTATCACTGCTTGAGCTCCACTCCTGACCAGCCCCCTACCTCCTAGGTGGAAAAATTATCTGTCATTAAACTCATCACTGGTGCCGAAAAGGTTGGGAACCGCTGCTCTATGATATCATAAGAGTGTTCCTTATGAAATGTAAATCTAATCAACTTATTTCTCTTCCTAAAATTCTAAAGAGCCTTTCCCTACACACAGGATAAATTCCACTGTCTCTGTGTGGTCCCAACTGTGGTTTCAGTCCAACTCTCCTACCATGCACCCTATGCTTATAAACAAACCAGCTACCCTGGTTTCATAAATACACCATATCAATATTCCCTAGACAGGTTTTCTGCAACCCTCCAAAAATCTTTTTCCACCCATTCTTCTTTCAAGATTCGGCTAAAGCTTCAATTCTGAAAAGCCTGTGTTAAACTTTCTCCTTATCCAAGAATAATTGGTAGATCATATTTCCATAGCATTTTCTTTACACCTCTAAGATAAACTTTTTAAATTTTAATTGTCCATTTATATATTTATTTCCCATGCACTACTGAAGACTTTTGTCTTGATGGTCATTACAACACCCCGGGATTTTTACGGTTTCTAGAAAGTAAATGCTCAATAAATGTTGAATGAATTCATAAAAGGATAAATGGTAAAATACATTTATGAAAGCTTTTTGTGGTAGCACTTAATATAGAATTGACGAGACAGAGGGGTTACAAAATAATAGCCTCACTAATATATCTTTCATTTTCCTACCCTAATGTTCTTCTTTCAAGAGACTTTTTGCTCATACTTTCCTCTTGCCTAGAATGTTCTCCTCACTCTTGTTCAGTTAACTTCACTTATTACATCCTAAAAGGATTTTGTCTAACTCTATCCTTCCACAAATGTTCTTTAGCTATTACATTAAACAATTTAAGTGGCATTGCTAATATTGTCTCAGAACAACAGCTCCGTATTCTTGAAAATCTCATTCTCTCCCCAAAGACCCATTCTTCTTACTTCTTATGTCTGAACAAATTTCTCCTTATCTTTCTCCCAGGAAAAGCAAGGATCGGACTAAGATTGACTAAGACAGATTAAGGAACAAATGACCTAATTTAAATCTGCGCCGTATCATTCTGAAATATAGCCATAGCCTGTAAGAACAAAATATTTCATTCATTCATTCAGCAAGCATTTACAATGAGGACTTTAGATAGGGCAGCCACTGTGCTCCCTTTTGGGAATTTAACATTTAACAAGATACTTCTTCCCTCAAGTAGTTAACAGTATAATATTTGAGGAAAAAATGTAAATGATTAACATAATCATTGTACACCAATTGCTGGAAATTTTCATAATACATTATTTCTTCAAATATTAAATATAATATTAATTATTTAAACCTCCTAGGATGGTGCCTGAAACTGAGAATATTGCCTCCTAGCTCATTTTTTAAGTAAAATGATGTGAAAAAGTCCATATGCTAAAAGAGAGGTCTGCTATTGCACAATCACATCAGAATTGTAATAAGTTTTTAATATATTGAAGACATTAAAGTAAGTTGCAATTTGTAATAGAAAAATACACAATCGAGTATTGTTTTGCAATTAACTGAAATGATGCTTATGAATTTTAAATAGTGCATTTCTTTGCTAGTGAAGGTCATTAATTTTAATAGTCATCACATTATTTAACCTTTTATGCAGAGATAAAAATTTTTTAATAAAAAAGACAGGCTAAACTATAACTAGATACAACATAGTATAGGTTTGGGGGCTCTGAGATAAAATTATGTAAAAGAATGAAAATATTAAAAGATAAACATCCACAATAACAAGAAAACTTTGGTAACATAACAGTAACATATTTCAAAATCAGAAGGTTTGTCTCAGATCTGATGAAGAATCAGAGTCAGAGAAATAAGAAGGTAATTTAGTTTGCTCCTTTATAATTGGGAAATAAAAACTCATAGATATATTGTCGATAATTAAATGTTAAAGTGCCTGTCCCATGAAAAATAATAAATACTGCGTAAACCCTTTATTTTTATCATACAATATTGTTTAATTTGGGGAATCTAATAAAATATTTAAAAACTAAGACTATGAATTCTAATATTTATTTTATTAATTTAAAAGAAAGGATGTATTAAAGTCAGTATGTTGATAGCTGAGCCTAGTGGCTAAACAATGGGAATCTTTACCAAGAGACCTTTATGCTGCTGAATTAATTGATCTTCAAATTTTTAGGTTCAGCAAAGCAGTTTTGTCTTAATATTTAAAATAGGTACATGGGTCAAGCAGAGGACTGTTATCAATTGCATGCTCACAGAAGACTTGTGTATAAAAAGTACCAAATCACGTTTTAATTTATAACAAGAACTATCACAGAAGAATCAGAATCCTTGTCCTATTGTGCCCAGACCTTTTTCCCCTGTAGTCTGATCAAATAACTTCTTGAAAAGCAATAAAGTCATTTGGTTTCAATGTTTGAAGGAATCATTTTTCTCTGTGAAAGGGATCTGTTATCACAGGTACCAGAGCATTCTTGCTCCTAACTAGTGCATAATTAGATACTGACACATAAACGCCTGAATGTTTTTCTCAACTTCCCATTCTGATACATGTATTCTTCCTTTGAATTTATCCAATTAGATCATAGCCCTGGAAATCATTTTGTCCCATAAGGTGACTTTGCAAACAAAATTTAATCTTTTACATTGCTTGAACTCTCAGAAGGTGATATTCATTATTTATTCTTAAGTATGGAGTGCTTATTCACTTTTGTGGTCACGAACTTGACAAATTTAGAAATCAATTAATTCCTAATTTTGATGTCAATAATTATTCTCTTCTAGGACTTCTTGATTTTCCTAGAGCTGAAGAATTTAATATGTGGTTGAGAAATATCTGAATTTTTTATTTGTAACTACCAAAGATTAAGTTTAAATAAATGTATATAATATATCCTTATCAATGTAACTCCACTCTTACGGCGTTTGAAATTTCGAATAAAATTACAAATAAAACAACAAAGAAAATCAAGCTTCCTGTATTATTCTAAATATTTCTTTGCCCTGAGAAGTTTCCTTTGAGGCTTGCTTTAGTTGGCAAAAGTCTCTAGTTTTACTAGCTTTATGTAAATTTTAAAAATCTGTCTATTCACGTAAGCATTAAATATAAAATAAACATTACTGGCCTAAAATCATTAGTTTTATAGCAAAAAAAACCCAACCAAAATGTATTTTGAATGTTAAAAGTATTTTTGAGCTTGTGAATTCAGTTAGGAATGAACCCAGAATTGAAACTATTATGAGACTGTTTTAATTCATAACTCATAGGATAGAAATTAAGAAAGTTAGAATTAGCTGTCTGAAATCAGTAGTAACTTTAGAATAATATATACACTATATTCAAAACTTCATGCAGCAATTTATCCAAGGCAGACTTCCACAAATTCCTAGATTTTTTTTTACACTGGAAATATCCAGTAGGCAATCAAATTTCATTTATTTTGTCCTTTAAACATTTCATTTTGAACGTATGGCATGGAGAGTTTCAATAGTCTTCAGTCCTTAGATTTTTCTCTCAATCAGGGACATCATTCTAAATTCAATGACAAACTGTTTCATTTCTCAGTTGAACACATTTTTAACAACAGCATTGCTTCCAAACTTTTTTTTCATGAGAGTCCTTTAAAACATTAAGAAATATCAGGGTCTATTATACTACATGAATGATGTTCTACTAGCTGCTGTAAATAGTAGAATAAAATTAATAATAATTTAAAGGGGATTTTTATTTTAGCAGCACGATAACATAAACAGATATTTGAAAAATAGTAGCAGCTGGGCATACGGACCAAAATATGTTTAGGCTACAAAGATTTGAGTATATGCTGAGAATCTGTATCCTTTGCAAAATCTCTGAAAATGTTCAGGGTTTTTTCTTTTCATTCTTTCTCAGACTGCTTTTTTGAGTTACATTTGACATACGCTAAAATTCATCCATTGCAAGTGCACAATTTTGTTAATTTTATACAGTCATGTAACCATCACCGTGATCATTCACCTTAAAAAGTTCCTTTGTGCCCCTTTATGCCCCTTTACAGTCATTGACATCCCCTAACCCCTAGTTCCTTTTCCAGGTATATGTTCTGCAAATTATTTTTTTCAGAAAGCTTGTAATTTTTTTGTCCTCAACCTTGTCCTCTAAAGATCAAAAGTTGT
>RJWJ010041243.1:0-13602 GCA_004363605.1 Indri indri | reverse complement strand
CACGTATGAGTGTGTGTGAGTGTTGTGTACAAGTATGTGTGAGTGTATGCTTGTTAAGTACAAACATATGCATGCATGTGAGTGTGCGAATGTACGCAGGTGCACGCATGAGAGTAACATTTCTGAGATGTCTTGTCTTTCACCTCATGAGTGTGCTTTACCACCTGCTGGTCTGCTCCTTCAGAAGCTCTCTCTTTATGTCATCTCCTTTGTGCAAAGTAACCCCAAGAGGTAGTTTAGTAATGCAGCCTGAAGTTGTATGTAGAGCAATTGGTAGCAGCCTTTAAAAGCAAATTGTTTTAAGCAGAAGACTACAGCATTGCACAGCAGTACTATGCCTAACCTGTTCATATTTTGTTGAAAAAAAAAAGCAGGTTCTGCAGAGGAGAAGGCAAACTGTGTCCCAGAACCAAACAGCCTGTCAGCTGTGAGAAAACAGAGAAGAGTTTATATTTAGAAAAGGGGTCAATTATTTCCAGGCAACGACAACTATATTACTAATGCTTAACCAATAAAAGCTTTCAGTTTAAAAATGTCTAAGTACTTTATGAAGACCCGAATTTATTTGACCTGAGTCCATTTCAGATTTAACTATCAAAAATAAACAGATACTTTCAGCGGGATGAACTGAGGACACATGATTGGAAGAACCCGCTGTTTCCCTTACACCCGAACAAGTGGTTGCAAAGACTGGCCCAGTCCTTACCACTTGCCTGGGTTTAAACACGCCTCTCTGAAAGGAGAATTTGACACTCTGGGACAGGTCGTATAGGAATATTCCAGGAAGATAAGAAAAGATGCCAATGGGCTCAGAGGAAGAAGGAAAATACCCTCAGTTTTAATTTCCAGCATGGTGTTTGGATGTAGTAGATGCTCAAAAACTGTTATTTTAATGAACACCTGAATGGATGAATCAATTAACAAATAAAGTAGTGCTATGAAAGAGAAATGATGAGCCCTTCCTGACTTACAGAACAACACTTCATTAAGATGAATCCTACCGAATGACGTTTTTTTTTTTTTTATTCTTAAGCCTGCATGATCCCCAGAAATTACAGGTTTCCTAGAAGAAATCCTAATGGCAAAATAATGATTTTCAGACACCACTGTCTCTGCCAGCCAAAAGGACAACATGTCATGGATATATCGGGTGTGAATATTATTAATAGTGGTTCCTATTGTTGCAGTGACTGTTCTGATCGTTGTGAAGATGTCTAAAACATCTTGAAGCGGTTTGATTTAACAAATTTTTATTAGGCAACAAGGCTGAGGAGTCAGGATACCTGCTAGAAAAACCAGACCCATCCTTATTGTAGAGTTCCTTGGGTCCTTATTCAGAACCTGTTTAATGTTAGTTAACACACAATCCTCGTAAACTAGGAGATCTATTCTTCAAAGCACAAAGACTAAACTCTGGAAGTTAGTATATTGCTAGAGACAGGCATAGTGATACTGACAAGAAATGATTTCAGATATAAGAAGGAAGGAGGAATAAGTCTATATACTGTTATGGAGGAATCTCAAGGATAGATTAAGTACAAAAGACAGGGTAGAAAAAGTGAATAGTCTGCTGCCAATTATCCACAAAAAAGGATTTACAAATGTATAAACATATTTGATTATATTAAAAGTACTATAGATCAGAGCTAGACTTCTTTAAATATAACTTGCTTCATAGATTTAATTTTGAATCCATGTAAATATTTTACATAAGTATAAAACAAAATTAAATTTTAGAAAAGTAATCCTTTAAAATCAAAAGCCAAATGAAATACGTGAACCTAACTCTGTATTCAGTGAGCAGAATTATTCCAATTATTTTAAAACACAGTAATTTGACACAAAATTCATCCCTGGTGGAATATATCCTAAGGACAAAAAGAACTGCAAAAAATTTTAATATCATGTTTTATGTTTAAATCATAATATTCATGGTGGTGTTTGTATTGTTATTCTTAGACTGTTGCAAGTGTATTGTTCAGTGAAGCATGAGTAATTATCTAGTGACACTGAGAAATTATATTTTCTGTAAGGGAGAAAAAGCATACAGACATAAGATCAATGAAGTTATGCAAAATTCTATAATCCTAAACTGAATTGGTAGTGGTAGTATTAACTGACACTATATTTCATTTTAAATATATGCTTTTATACATACACACACACACACACACACACATGCACACACACATCTTTCCCTATCTCTGCCCATTAAAAGCATAGAAAGAAAAACTAAACCAGTGACAATGAGCACCCCTAATACCCATTTTCCTACTAAAAGAAATCAGGAATCCTTTAGAAATGTTTGATGACTAGTCTGGGGCAGAAATTTTACAAGATGAGTCTGGGATGTTAAAAAGCACGGAAACTATCAAAGACTTCTAGGATCATGTCAAAAGGACACAGGAGTTTGGGCGTGGTGGCTTATGCCTGTAATCTCGGCACTCTGGGAGGCTGAGGCAGGAGGATCACTTGAGGCCAGGAGTTCAAGACCAGCCTGACCAAGAGCAAGACCCTATTTCTACAAAAAAACAGAACAATTAGCTAGACGTCATGGCACGCCCCTGTAGTCCCACCTACTCAGGGGTCTGAGGCAGGAAGATCGCTTGAGCTCAGGAGTTTGAGGTTGCAGTGAGCTATGATGAGGCCACTGCACTCCAGCCTGGGCAACAGAGTGAAACCTTGTCTCAAAAAAAAAAAAGACATGGGAGAAAATTTGAAGACGCTCCCACTGGCCAAGGGGAGTCCATTTAAGCCTCAGTAATGATAATGACACTGTAATAGATTAAAAGATAGCAAATATGTTTAAATCAATGCATTTATAAAAACAAAATATGCTGTTTAGTCATCATTGGAAGGTACAAATGAACCAACTAATTATCTTAAAATTAGTTTAAGTGACGAGAGGGGAAATAATCAAGCATTTATCTTGATTTTCCTAAATGGACTCTCCCTCAGGGTAACTGCAGAGTTGCTGAAGTATCTATAGATGTATCCTAGCTAATAAACAAAGGTGGTGTGATAGAATTCATGTACCAACACTTTGCCAACCCCTGTGAATGAATGGATCCGGGCAATGAGCATCGATGTCTGCAGACATGACAAAAAGGCAACCAGACACCGCGTGCCTCCTGTTGCAAGGGCACAGCACCACCTGTGAAGTGCTCGTGCCAAAAACACCTAACCTGGATACAATCGCGCCTCCAGATCTCGCTACCAATTTACAAGAAATATAGGCAACAGAGGAACTCGTTAAACTATACCACATAATGCAATCAAAATCTAAAATGAGATAAACTCTCTAGGACAAATCACCCAGACCAGAACTCTCCAACAAATGAATAGCAAAGGAAAAAAATAAAGGGTGAAATTACGGATTAAAAGAGACTAAAGAGTGATATGAATCTATCACAATGTATGAACCTTGTTTATATCCTGATTCAAACAAGCTGTAAAAGAATGTATAAAGCAGAGAAATTTAAACACAAGTTAATTATTTAATGACATTAAGGAATTATTGCTAATTTTCTCAATTTAATAATGGTGTTGTGGCTATGATTTTTTAAGAGTTGTTCTCTTAAAGAGTTATAGCCTAAAATATTTAGAGGTAAAAAGATAGAATAGCTGGAATTCACTCTAAAATAACCTGAAGTGGGTAGAAAGGAAATGAGGGGAGCGTATGGAGGAAAAAGACTAGCCATGAATTGATAATTGTTGAAACTGAATGATGGATAAATGGGTTTCATTATACTATTTTCTGTGTTATTGCATATGTTTTAAATTTTCCATAATGAAAAAGAAAAGAAAAAATAGCAGCTGACAGCCTCATAAAGGCTAAACAAACAAAAAGGCAACAAGCAGCAGGCAGTGTCTAAGAAGGCAGAGACGTGTAACAGAATGTATTATAAAAGGAGCCTTTTCAATAAAGGGATGAACCACAAAACCCACTTAAATTCTACCTATCTAAGAATTTTTATTTGTGGAAGACTTTAGCCCCTAATACCACCATAAGTGAAACTTCTCTAAATTTTTATGTTTATTGTAAAAATGCCATTTATATAGCACTGCCTAGTTCTAGAGAAACTTCTTTACACACTCTTTAATTTGATGTTCCTACCATCTCTGTGATGATTCCATTATTACTCTTATTTTAAGATGAGAATTCTGAATGTCAGAGATGCTAAATAACTTACCAAGGCCACAGAGCTGGTCAGTGCTGGAGCTGGCACCACCGACTAGATCTCCCATTCCTTGCGCCTATCCATGTTTCCACCTATCCATGTTGGCTCCTCTCTGAGAAGGACACCAATGGCCCAGTTCTCTCCCTTGGAGAAGTGGCACCATCATCTCCAAAATGGTACATCATGCTTGAATAAGCAAAACTCCCACCATCCATTGACTCTCACATTCCCAGGTCACCCACTTTTTCATTCAGCATGCATTGCTGTCTCATTTATTCTAATCATAATATTAATGTTGAAGGATGTTTTCACTATGGCTTTAGGCTTCATTGTGCTCCCTAGTTAGGAATATTTAGCTGCACATGTCGGCTTTCAGCTCCTAAGGGGTCTGGTTGCAGCTCAACACACAATGTGGTGCCATGGAGCTTCATTTCTGCTATAGCAGGTGTGAGATGCCACCCACGTGAACTAAGTTAGAATCACTATCACTCCTTTGGCCTTTACTTCTCAGAAAAGAAAGTCTCCCTAACTCTACTGGACATTGGAGCTGAAGAATTTGCACTAAAGGCAACCAAATTGACCTCAGGTCCTTGATGCAAAGTAGGGTTGGCCACATTCTGTCACCCTGCATGCCCAGTGATGCGACACAGAGGTCCCATCAGGGCAGGAGTCTGGGGGCTTGTGTGGTACCCTGAGTTGGCCCCATAGTCCTCTAGACTTCACAGTCCCACCCCAAAGATAAGGATGATAAACCCACCAAACCTAAGGTGGTGGGAGCTGAGAGAACCATCTATGTGGGCATCCTGGGATCGCTGGGGTGACTAAGACACCATGATGAGAATCAGCTCTCAGAACAACAACCCCAGTCATAACAGCCTGCATTCAGCAGTCCTGGCCACGTGCTGGGCATGGGCTCTCCCACACTTCATCCTCATAGACACTATGTAACCAAGGTAGCATTATGATTCCCATTTACAGATGAGGACTCAGATAAACATGGAGGGGGAGTAAATCGTCCAGTCACGCAGCCAGCGGGTGACAGAAGTAGGGTTAGACCCCAGGTCTTGCTGATGCCAAAGCCATGCCCTTAACTGCACGCTACACTGCCTTTGTATTTTTGAATTTTAGAACAGAAGTAACAAGTGCTAACTACCCAATCAATATTTTAAGTGAATAAAGAAATGAATAAATGAAAGAAAGAATAAATGATTAGTAGCTCCTGGCCCAAAATGGAATGATGTGCATGATGGTGATAAAGTGTTTGTTCAGCGTGGTGTACTGAACTTATGTCTTGTGTACTATTGTGTTAGAGACGCCCAGGGGTTTGTAAATAATATTTTTTCCTGCTCACCATGATAATAATACATGTTTGTGGTAGAAAATTAGGAAAATGCAGAGAACTATAAAGATGGAAATAAAACTCATCCATAATCTACCCTTCAAAAGGTAGGTGCTGCTAACATTTGGGTGTTTTTCACCCAAAAAAATGGAAAATCTTGGGTAGTCTAAGAACTGAACTGGTCCATGGTGTCTCTTCATGTGTCTTGGTACACAGATTGTACAACTCAAGAGGTTCAGCAGAATTACTACTACTACTAATAATAATAATAATAATAAACACTTCTGTGGCATTTAACATGTTGCAGGTATTATTCTAAATACTTTACATACTAACTCATTTACCAGCAGGACAAAGAACTGTTTTATTTGATAAATTTTGAAATTTTACAACACTATAAAATTCATCCCAATAACCTAAATTCTTTTCTCTTCCCTTCCTCTGCACTCACAAGGGAGGAAAAATTCTTTTTAGTTAGTATAGAAGCAATGACTTATTAAGTACCTGCTTTTACCAAAACACTAGGTAAAGCTCTTTGGTAAATAGGGTCTCTTCTCCATGACCCAAAAGATCTTATTGTGTCATTAAGGAAATGGATCATAAACTGACTGAGCTGTAATTATCACCTTAAACCAGCAGCATCAGGGCACTTGTTAGAAATGCAAATTTCCCAGCCCCATCTTGGACCCACTGGATCAGAAACACTGGGGTAAGATCCAGCAATCTGTGGTTCAACAAGCCCTCCAGGTGACGCTGATGCATACTTGAGTTTGGGAACCTCTGCTTTAAGATATGCTAGTCTTGGCATTAAAGGGTTGATACCAATCACACCTGCTATCAGATTGTGGGCTGGAGCAATCAGGGAAGCCTTTCTGGAGTAGGTGACCCCTACCTGGAGCTCAAAGAGGTTCTCTTTAACTGGAAGGGCAATGAGAAATGAAGGAGGGATAGGCTTCATAATTTGCACAAAAGATGAGCAACCCCATTGCTGCATCTGGAGCAGTACGGCCAGACCATGAGGAAATCGTTCACTCTCTCACTTTCAGCTCTCAGCCCTGCCACCACCAGTCAATAGCTGTCAATGGCGATAACCATGAAGAAGCACGGAAATGCTGACTGGGCAAAAAGGGAGTGAGAGGTGTGGGCAGCAGGGAGCCCGAGGTGGCGGGGAGGTGAGACCTGGAGCCCACAGGCAGGCCTTCATTGATGGTCCTGTCCCCAGGGGTCATCCCCCATGCCCTCTGTTTTCACTGGGCTGCTAAGCCTGCACCCCAGGACTCCATGGCCTCCAAAGAGGGCACAGAAAGACCAGAGCCTGGGAGTCAGACTATTCATCGGCCCACAGGAGGATATCCACAGAAGGTCTGTCATATCACACGAACAGCCATGGGGTGGGGGCATCACAAAACGTGTCCTGCAGGCCCTGCTGGCCCTGGAACTGCTTTTACTTGAGTCCATTACTTGCTCTTTTCCTACTCTGCCCTGCAGGACAGAGGGGCTGACTTCTTAAGGCTGTATTTGCCAAGCTGCTAGGTCAATGGGCTTCTGGTTGGCTCAGCCAATGAGAAGGCAGGAGAAAAAGAGAAGCCAGCGCATTCGTCCCCTGCTCTCTCTGCTTCAGGCGGCAACTCCAGCCATGACCATAGTCTCTGTGGCCGTAGCCCCATCACAGGCTCTGGCAAACTTCTTCCCCTTGTCCCCCAGTGCCCCACCTCACCAGTGCTTGGAGCCACCTGCTGCTGCTAATGGTGTTTCCGTATTAAGTTTGCACCAGTGAGCCAGGTGGAATGGGCTCTCTTTCCTGCTAGATTCTCTCTGGCCCCATGCCCACCTGCCCTGGCTCCCTCTGGCAGCCTGTCCTCCCACAACAGCCTTCTGAGTTCACAGCCTTTCCGAGGCTCTCAGTTTTCACATGACGCCTGGGCTCCTTGGCAGGCACCAGACTCCTCTCCAGCTTCATTGCCACGTGCTCTCCTCTGGTCTTAGAGAAAGCCTTGCTGGTCTTAGCCATAGCTTGTGTTCTGGGCTTTGCCCATCCATGTGCCCTCCTCCTGGCCTCTCCTTACCTGTATTGACCTATCAAAGCTCTCCCCTTCCTTCAGTGCTGAGTGTGAACACGCCCCACCTTCAGAAGCCTCCCTGCTTGCGTGCCTTCTCTCCCTTCTCCGTTCTGATCCCACAGGTCTCTTCTGACACGAGAACATCTACCAGGGATTTGCACAGGTGTGGTACCCAGCTCTGTGAGGGCGGGACCAAGACATTCCAAACCTCTGCTTTCCCACAGCGCCTGGCACAGACCCTTCCGTGGAATAGAGTCTACCGAGGTATCCTCACAGATCTCATAGCCTCCAGCCTTGCACCTCTCCCATCCACTCTCTACTCCACCATCCCCCATGGTCCCCCTAAAATTGTCATGTTAGCCACCTGCCCCTTCTGCAAGCCCTTCAACAGCCTACTGCCTTCAGGTAGAGTCTACACCCCTCTGCATGGCCCACGGGCCTCCTTCATGTGGCTGGGCCTGCAGTGGCGCCCCAGATGGGTTGTTCACTTGAATGGCGGGTGGAAGCTGCGCCTTCCTCTCCTTTTGACCCTGCTCCACCTGCCCCCTGATCCATGCTCAGGACTGGACATATAGGAAGCAAATGTATAATAACCAGTATCTGATTCTTTGATGGATTCATTTTTCAGAACATGGGAGAGAGACTGGGGAAGACCCACACTTGGGTCCCAGCTCCATCGCTCCCCTGTCTGCTCTCTTTTCCGAGCTTTGACTTCTTTTCCTGCAATAGGGGTACTTCCCTCAAGGGTTAGAAAAATAATAATAAGGGCACCCCTAGCATACTGCCAGTGGCCTGTAGGCACTGGCTATTGCATTGCTATTGACCACAATACTCCTCCTGCCAAATCCTTTTGCCTTTGGGGGAGTTTAGGTGTACACTTCTCATGGAAAGGCAGGTCCTTATTCGTGCACGCTGCTGTGGCAGAGACAGGGTCTCTGCTGCTGTCTGTCACTCATCCTGGTTTTTAACTTTCCTGCTTCCTTGAATGGTATGAAGACATTCAGCCCCCACCCAGCTCTCCAATAGTCGTAGACCCTGCAGATTAGAGCAAGCTAGTGCCTCCTTTGATGAGGAGTAGAAAAGGTCCTTCTGGTAGAGACAGCTCCAGCATTCTCGAAGCATCTGTGTTTTGGGGAAACTTCACACAGCTTGACACTGAGGTTCTTGTGCCTTGGCTCTGTCCCCCATGGGTTACTCAGCCCTGAGGACAGGAGATGCTGAGCACAGGCAGAAGCTCAATGGTTCCTGTGAAATGAGTACTGGCTGCAATGAAGTGTGAGGGAGTCATCCTCAGAGGGTCAGAAGTTTCTCTTCAGCAGAAACTTCTGCTCGGATTAACAGATATCTGAGGGTAGCTGGGATATGCCAGGAACTGGAAGAGCCAAGACTGGGTTTTATGAGAATACCGTGTTTTCAACTCTGAATCCTCTGGTCCTTGCATAGTGTCTGTGCCCAGCAAAGGCACAGACATTTTAGGGAAACAAAAGGAAATGAAGGGAAAGGAGGGGAAGGGGAAATAGAGATCTCACTGAGTGCCAGGACCCGGGATCATGAGATGGGCAAGAAGTGGTCCCTGCTTCTGCGGGACCCACCTATCCTGGAGCATCCTTATTGCACAGGCACGACCACCCTCGAGATAGTCTGTTTCCCACCTCCGCACTCAGCCCTGTGAGGGCAGGCCCTCCTGTCAATTCTCTGCGGAGTGGGGGCTGAATGTTAAAGGCACTAATTTGCTCTAATCTGCAGGGTCTAAGACTATTGGAGAGCTGAGTGGGAGCAGAATGTCTTCACGCCATTCAAGGAAGCAGGAAAATTAAAAACCAGGGTGAATGAGAGACACCAGTAGAGACCCCATCTCTGCCACAGCAGCATGCACAAATAAGGACCTGCCATTCCATGAGAAGGGTACACACAAACTCCCATACCCCCAGAGTCAACAGACCAGAGTCAAGTGGGAGACTGAGTGCACACCTAAGAGAGAACCAAGGGAATGTGGACTCAGCCAAGTGATAGGCCCTGGTGGCCTGGGTTGCTGGCCCCAAATGGGTGGGATGGTGCTCACACAGCAGATACAGAGACAGCGGCATCCCAGGTGGCTTCCTGGAGCAAGTAGGCCTGGAGCAGAGCCTCAGAGGATGGGCTGGGGTCCTCTGAAGGGAGCGGAAGGAGCAGGGACATGGAAGTGATTGGACAGGGCAGGAATTCACACAGATGTGTCAGGAAACACGGAGACAGAGGGGTTAGTTTAGCCAACAAGTGTGCCAGGTGGAGGCTCCATATAGAAAAGTAACAGTAAGGACCAACACAACTGTGACAAAACCTGACAGCGCTGTTGCCCTGAGCTGTTTATCACTTGCTTTTATTCTCACAGCCTCCTTCATTGTCACAATGAGCCTCCTAGCCACCATCGGGCAATCCCTGGTCAGCTGCTTCTCATATTCCCCTCATCAACCATTTCACGCCCATATTCTTTGAGTTTCTACCATCTCCTCATGCCCCTTGCTCTCAGCACATGACCTGTCTCCTGCTTCGCACAGAAATGGGGACCCTACGGGAAGCTTCCTTCTCAAGCTGTGTTAGACACCAACTGCTGGCTGCCATGGTGCCCTAGACATGAACACCTGTTTATGGGGCTGCCTCTCCAACCAGACTGGGAGCTCTGTAAGGGCCTGTCTCCTGGGCCCAGCACATTGTCTGGATCAGAGTAAGTGCTTAGGAAATATTTGCT
Organism: Indri indri; assembly: GCA_004363605.1. Lineage (NCBI taxonomy): Eukaryota > Metazoa > Chordata > Mammalia > Primates > Indriidae > Indri > Indri indri. The sequence continues at coordinate 3,294 of RJWJ010041243.1, read as the reverse complement.
GAAAGAATGAATGACTCATACTTGCGAGTGGAGTAGACATTATCATCCCCATTTTACAGTGAAAGTAATTGATTGAACTAGCCAAGGGGCAGAACTAACCTTTAATTAAACCCAGCACTTCTGATCCCTGGGTCAACATTATCAAGACCCTAATATTCTCAAGAAGGAAGCCCATGAATGCCCCTGAGGTGGGTCAGTCTACCCACCTGGCCAAGAGGGGATGCCGTGTGCCATCACCCAACACAGCACAGACAGCAGAGCTGGAGGCCACAGGGACAGCAGTCGCTATGCAGTTGATGCTCATTTCTGTACATTCCCTTCCCTGCCAATCATCCCCAGGCAGCGCGGGATGAATGGACGTGTCTGGAGAAGCTGTGTGGGTGGAGAGTGGCCAACATATGGCTCCTATGCCTTCCTGTTTATACATGTTGATATCTCCCTACATCATTTGCTAAGCCCGTATCCTCTGTTTGTTTTGAAGTTAGTATAATTAGTGAACCAAGCCTGGCTCCTCTTTCTGTGCCAGCTCTTGGCTCACTTCTAACTAAATGGTTCCATTAGAGGGTTTTCCTGGTGTATATGTCAATGCTGTGATGTCATTTGTCTTTCCAATGTGCCGACTGACTGCCACATTCTACCCAGAGAATGGGACATGAAAAGTCAACAGCAGCAGAGAGGAAAAGACGCAATGCTTCCCCTCACTTCCACTTCTCTCTACAACTCCAGTTGTTGGGACAAAGGGTCCCAAGAGGAGTGTGGCTTTAGGGACTTTCAGCACACAAAGGTTGCTGTACTTCATGTGACTCTGCTACTCCTTTGCTCAAAGACCCCCTTGGCCTGCAGGGCCTTTCAAGGGCACCCTCCCACCCAGCTTCATTGCCTTCCACCCCTACCCTACAGCTCAGCTCTGAACCCAACTCTCAGCCAGTTCACCATGTCCCAGACATTTCGCTACTGCTCCCCTGTGCTCTTGCCACTGCTCACACTTGAAATGCATTTCTTGCTCTGCCCCATATCTAAGAATTATCACATTAGATACCACATATTGAAAACTTGTTATTATATTACTGCAAAGTCTGGTTTATTGTACCCATTCTACATATGAAGAAACTGGGGTTTAGAAAAGTTGAGCAACTTGTCCATGGTCACACGGTGAGTGGCAGAGCCAGGATATGAACCTGAGATCACTTTCACTACAAATTCAATTCTCCTAAACACTTGATACTTTGATGTTAGACCTTCATCTCTCAGGATTGATTTTGCGCTTCCTTTCTTCTTCAACATCTTCCCTGACCCCTGTATAACCTGCCAAAAGCCTCACTCTCTCCCCATACCTCCTCCAGGCAGACTCCTGGCAGAGCACCTAAGATAGTTCCCTTACTATTCTAGCACTTAACTCTCTATCTCTCCCCTGGATTAGGGGCCCCACACGGCAGGGCAGGGCAGGACTCATAGCCCATCTGTATTCCTGGCACTTATAAGAACTTCTGACACATCTATAGGCATCCAATATATTGTTTTTAAATGAGCTAATTGATGGGTGACAAAGACAGATCAAGCCTTAGTAAATGCAAAGGTAACAGAAACTAAAACGCATTTTTCCTAGAGTGACACATTCTTCTCTCATCACCACAATACCTGACATGCCTTTTGAGTTTCCAGGATTTATGCTCAAAAGGCTATCAATTTCTCTTGGACAGTTTTCCTGCACTACAAGTGTGCTAACCTCCCATGACATACGGTACCTGCAGCAGAGGTTGGCTGATGATGGCTTCTGGGCACACAGATAGCCCATGTATCCCACCTGCTTTTGCCATTAGGAGTGGCCACATGACTGAATGACATGTGGCCATGATGTGCACCCTTCCAGGCCGAGCACACTTCAATCACTATAATAAACACCATATTTAAATTTTGACCCCTAGGGAGTGACTTTTATAAAAGAGTCCAGGGTAGAGTTCCCTGACTGTCTCATGAGTGCCTACCTGAATGAGGCTGTAGCTTCTCACGAAGAGGAGGTCTGTGACCCCCTCTCTGTCTGGGTCCTCCCACAGCTCCTTCACCGGGAAACGAAACTCCCTGGACTTTCTTCTATTGGTGCCATCATCTTTAACTCAGAGAAAAAGACATGCTTGTTACTCTCCTTAACATATCACAAGAAAATAAGTTTCTAATGATGTTGTCTCTCGTCCTTCAGCTACTCAGGGGAAAAATAGAGAGAAACTATGGAATAATTCCAGAGGAGGATGAGACCAATAAGGCCATGAAAATGCTGGTAACTAAGTGTGCCTGGTCGAGGGAAGCAGTTTCCCATTTTCTCTTTTTTTTTTTTTTATTTCAGGGTATTGTGAGGGTACAAACATTATGGTTGCATTTTATGTCTTTGCCTCACCCAAGTGAGGGTTAGAGGCATGCCCTTCCCTCCTACAATGCTCCCCGTGTCCTTTAGTTGCGGGTTTACCCCCCACATCCCCCTAATCCCTGGAGAGTATTACTGCCATGTGAGCACCCTGGTGTTCATCAGTTAGTACCAATTTGATGGGGAGTACAAGTGAAGCCCATTCTTCCGATCTTGTGGTACCTCACTTTGGATAATGGGCTTAAGTTTAATCCAGGAATGTATAAGAGGTGCTAGATCACTGCCATTTCTTATGATTGAGTAATATTCCATTGTATACATATACCAAATTTTAATAATCCACTCATGGATTGACGGTCACTTGGGTTGTTTCCACATCCTTGCAATAGTGAATTGTGCTGCCATAAACATTCGGGTGCAGATGTCTTTATCATTGAATGTTTTTTGCTCTTTTGGGTAATCCCTATCAAAGCTCCATCATCATTCTTTACAGAACTAGAAAAAATAATTCTGTGCTTTATATGGAACCAGAAAAGACCTCGTATAGCCAAAGCAATCTTCAGTAAAAAGAACACACTGGGAGGTATCAGTCTACCAGACTTCAAGCTATACTACAAGGCTATGGTAACTGAAACAGCATGGTACTGGCACAAGAACAGAGACATAGACCTCTGGAACAGGACTGAGAATCCAGAGATAAAACCAGCTGCATATGGTAATATAATCTTAGACAAAACAGACAAAAATATACACTGGGGAAAAGAATCTCTTTTCAATAAATGGTGCTGGGAAAACTGGATAGCTACATGTAGAAGAATGAAACTGGATCCCCACCTCTCACCTCTCACAAAAATCAATTCAAGATGGATATCAGACTTAAACCTAAGGCATGAAAGTATTTTTTCTTAAGAGAATTTGCATACACAGTGACTCCC
>RJWJ010041242.1:0-13603 GCA_004363605.1 Indri indri | reverse complement strand
GGATATTTTTGGAGGCCTTCGAGAAGGCATAGGCATAGTGACGGGTGTCTACTTGTCCCTAGTCTCACACCCTGGCCCAGGAGCAGGTGATGCTACTTCTCTGGGGTCCTCTGCAAGGACTTCTCCCTGAATCTGGCCTGGAGGGGCCAGGTCTCCCTGTGGGTGTGTGACTGACCAGCCTGGGCTCATGGAGGGCAGAGAATTCGCCCTCACCAGTACCTGGTCTTGAGGGAAGGGCCAGATTGTCAAATCTGGCCTGAAGCTTCCAACTTAACCCTTTGTCAGGTCCCAACTAGTAAGTGACAGAACACAGGTGGGGTTCCTGGTGTGACTTCAATATTGCTTGGCTTCATTTTTACCTTCTAGAATAATAGAACTTTCTATCCTTTGTCAAGGGCCTCATCGATTGCCACTGCATTACTAGGGAGAACTTTGGGGCTAAATTGGCAAAAATACTTCCATAAAAGTCACTTCTAAGTGTTACTAGTTGTGGGACATTGTTTGAGACACTTAGCGAGCACCCTCTCATTTATTTCTCAAAGCAATTCAGTGAAGTAGGTACTTCTGTCACTCCCATTTTTCAGATGAGAAAACCAAAGTTTAAGAGTTTAGGCTATTGAGTAGCATAGCTAGGATTATGGGTTCAGACAAGTCTGGCTTTAAGGCCTCCACTTTTTACCACTGTTGTGTCTTTCTAAGTGATGAACCGGCTTAAATGTGTAGTTGGAAGGAGCCTTCTAGATCAGTGGGCCCAATAGGCTCTTTTTACTGGTGAAGAAACTGAGACTTAGATTTCCTAGGGGTTGAGAGAATGTATGGGTTCATGCCCCCTACTAGCTCTGTGACTTTGGGCAAGTTACTTAATTTCATGCTGCCTCTGCTTCTGCATCTGTAAAATGGAGATGGTAACAATTCCCGTCTTGTGGCATTATTATGAAACTTAAATGAAATCATTCTTACAAAGTGCTTACCACAATAAACATTAGTTATTTTTACTGTCACTATTTATAATAATGAAAAGTTGGAAATAAATTTCCAATAATATTAAAAAATTATATATACATGCACACATATTGAAATAGATATATAATTGCATAATTGAAATACATATACTTCACTATATGTATTGAATATATATATATAAAATACAATGCAATAAATACAATAAACTATTAGAAACCATAACTTCTGCAGAATAAGTACATGGAAAAATGCTCATAGTTTAATGTTAAGTGAAAAAAATAGGTAACACAACATTGTGTATAGTATGATCCCAAATTTAAATTATTTATACATACACACACACACACACACACACACACACACACACACACATATACACATATATATGTCTGTCTATCAAAAGTTGCACCAAAATGCTAACAATTGGTTATTATCTCTGGGAGAGGGCATTATGGGTAATTTGACCTCTGGTTTATGCTCTCTTGCACTTCTCAAATTTTATACAATAAAATGAATTGATTTCAATATGTAGGCACTGCCCAGAAATGATAGGAATGTTGTTATCCTCGATGTTTAGTTGATTTGTGACCTTTCTTTCCGTGGTAAGACTGACCAGCCCATTCCCTGTCTGCCTGCAACATCGCAGGGTGTCTGCCTCAGCCCAAGTGATGTCCATGAAGGACTTTCGTCCTGGGCACAGAGTGGAAATGCTCCCCCAGGACCATGCACCGGGGAGCACTCAGTTTGTTGGCTATCCCCGGCCTGCTTGCTTTTTGAGCTAATTCTTTTCAAGGTGAACTCCAATTTTCTGCCCCAGTTTTACATTTTAATTTAGTTATTTGATTTTGGTAAGCTCTGACAGTCTTGTTCGGAGAGTCAGGCCTGGAGCTGGCACAGATACACAAGCACATGAGATTTCAGGGAGACCATCCTGCTTCCTGTTTCTTAAACTTTTCTATATCGCAAGAGTATATGAATGGATTATGCCCCTTCCCCTGGTCTTGAAAATTCATAAAAATGTGTCACCATAATATTTCTGTGTTTATTTTAATAAAAGCAAAAAATAAAGTTTTATATTGCCATTTAAAAAAGCTTAGCATGAAAAGTAAAAATTAAATTAAAAATTATTGGAGTACAACCGGTGTCTCAGTAGGATGAGCTGGCTTCCCCTGTGTCTTTGGGTGTCCCTGGCTCCTGCTGCGTTTCTGCAAGGACACCTGGCCCTCAGTTTGGGAAGCAAGGCTTTGTAACCACCTGACTCCACCTGTAGCACCTGGAAGGTCAGGACAGACCACTCCCTTCAGTTTTCCCTGTGTGGTTTCTGCGGGGGTGAAGGCTGACCTTTCCTGTCCTTTGGAGAGAAGCATCTGTGAATAAGTTTCCCCTGATATAATATTGGCCAACTCTTATGTAGCATTTCTTTGATGCATTGTTTTGCTAACAGAGTTTCCGTCTCCTGTCTCCATCTTACTAAAGACTCTCTCCCCAGATAGCTGGGAGCTATTCTGGAATCAGGTGCGTGAGACCAATATAGGTCCTGACAGCATAGATCTAACATGACCTTCTCATCCTGATGGCCAGGAACCTGAGGCCCAGACAGAGTCATTAGGAGGCAGAGGGCACTACAATTGATTGCCGTGGGCTGGGTACAGGTTACAAAGCCCTTTTCACCCTATGCCTTGTTTAATCCTCACAACCTTGTGAGATAGTGGGTATTGTCCCCATTTTTCAGATGAATAAACTGAGGCTCAGGCTCTGACATTCCAGGGTGACACAGCTGAGAAACAAAGCTGAGATTTGTCTCCAGTCGGAGACTATGTACTTGGGGAGTGAGTCTTAACACTCTTTGTGAATCTGATGAAAGTTATGGGTCTTTGTGACAGACAAATGCACACCCTCTATTAGACATGCCGAAGTCTGTCCACTGAGGCCATGAACCCCAGGAGAAGGGCCTTTGGCCTAAGCATTAGACCTTGAATCAGACATCATTCCTGTTTGCAAGTTGCTCACGACCTGGTTACTTGCCCTCAACACTTAACTTTCCAGCCCCTTCCATTTAAAGACTGACAAACATGTTCATGAAGTACAGTGTGCGTGGCATTGCAGTTCCCACAGCAGTGAGACCAAATCCACCTGTTCTCAGGCTTTCATGAGAAAGGTTTTATGCCAGGTGCCGTGGGGGACTCAAAGACACACGCCACACAGACTCTGCCCTCAAGGTGTCCCTTGTCCACTAGGAAGTGTGGAGAGTGATACAAAACATGGCAACTTCAAGGCCCCATGAGTGGGACAGCTTGTGAGGACCAGAAGCATTTGGAGCTGGAGGGCACACAGTGGGCCCAGGTGGTACTCAGGTGAGGGGAGGGGGCCAGCTCCTGCTGTCAGTTCCTGTGACATGGACTGAGTAAGCAGGATTCTGAGCAGGGCAGGGCCTCAGATAATGTGGGCGCTGAACTCTCACCCCTGGGGCCTAACGACAAACATTACTAGAAAGAACTGCAGACTGGGGCAGGGGAACCGGGAGCCAGAGGAAGAACGCAGCCCTGCTAATGACACCTTGATGTCAGCCCAGAAAACAAACGAACGAATAAGAACATATACTCTCTAGTCCCATTGACATAAAATTACAAATTACAAACAGGCAAAACGAATCTATGCTGCTGGAAGTCAACATAGTGCTCATGTTTTGATATAGTGACTGACAGAGAATAGAAGTGTGGTTTTAGATTGCTGTCGACTTTCCACTTCTTCATCTCTGTTGGTTGCACAGGTGTGTTTAGTTCATGAAAACTTATTAAACTGTGCACTTAAATTTTCTTTTGTAAAATGAGAAAACTGAAGCTCAGATAGGAGGGGACTCACCCAGGCGCACAGCTACGAAGCAGACGGGGCTAGATCAGAAGTTAGCTCTTTGAGCCCTCAGTCCAGGCTTGGTCCATTGCATCATTATTCCATACTTCCGTGTGTGCCTGTGTGTCTGACTAAGGAAAATCACTTTTGAGTTCATCGCTCAAGTGAGAGGTCAAGGGTCGCTGAAAACATTAGACTGTTTTGGCATCACTGGAACGATTATCAGTAATACTTAATGGGTTGCTTTGATGTCGAGGACTTATCTTTCTGGGTCTTGGGGAGAGAGGGTCAGGTAGTTTCTGGAAAACTTGATACCCACATGAGCAAAGAATGCTTTGCTGCAACCGAACTTTGGAATGTTATTAGTTTTGAAAGATGCTGCATGACCTCAGAGTCCAAGTTAAAATTGGAACTGGAACTATGTCCTAATAGTCAGGCATGAGGAGTAAAGTGCAGTCTAGATACAGTGGCTCACACGACATGAATTATTCGGTACATATTTACCAAGTGCCTGCCCTTCCTCTGTGCTGGGCTCTACCATAGACCTTCCTGATGGAGGGAGGTGGACCACAACAGATAAGTAAAATATACACTGGGGATAAGAATCGTGGAGATAAACAAGGCAGGAGAAGATGACGGGAAGTTCCAGGGGTGGAGAGTGGGGTTCAAAGTAGGCCTCATGGAGAAGGGAAGAGATAGAGATATAGATAATTGCGTTAAGAACAGTTAACATGAGATCTGTCCCCTTAACGTATTTGAAGTGTACAATATAGTACAATGCTTATAGTATTGTTAACTATTAGCACAGTGTTTTCCAGCAGACCTCCAGAGCTTACTCATTTTGTGTAACTGAAACTTTATACACATTGAACAGCAACTCCCCATTTTCACCAGCCCCTGGCATTCACCATTCGACCCTCTGTTTCTATGAGTTCGACAATTTTAGATACCTCATATAATGGAATCACGCAGTATTTGTCCTTCTGTGTCTGGCTTATTTCACATAGCATAACATCCTCCAGGCTCATCCATGTTGCTACATACGGCAGGATTTCCTTTTCTACGGCTGAATAATATTCCAGTATAAGTATAGACCACATTTGTTTTATCCATTCATCCACTAATGGACATTTAGGTTGTTTCTTTGTCTTGGCTATGGTGAATACTGCTGCAATGAACATGGGAGTGCAGGTGTCTTCTCTTTTCTTACTGATTTCCTTCCCTTTGGACATATACCCAGCAGTGGGATTGCTAGATCATATGGTAGTTTTATTTTTAAGTTTTTTAAGGAACCTCCATACTGTGTTCCATAGCAGCTACACCATTTTACATTCCCATGGGCACAAGTTTCCAATTTCTCCACATCTTCACCCACACTTGCCTTCTATTTTTCTGATGGTAGCCACCCTAATTGGTATGAGATGATATCTTCTTACAGTTTTGATTTACATTTTCCTGATGATTAGTGGTGTTGAACATACCTGTTGGCCATTTGTATGTTGTCTTTGGAGAAATGTCTGTTCGAGTCCTTTGCCCATTTTTAAATTGGGTTATTTGATGTTTTGCTATTGAGCTGTAGGAGGAGAAGGGGACATTTGAGCAAAGACTTGAAGGAGGATGAGAGAGTGAGCCTCAGGCAGAGGAAACAACAAGCACAAAGTTCTAGAGATAGGAGCCTGCCTGGGGAGATGGAAGAGTAGCGAGGAGGCCAGTATGGCTGGACTATGAGTTAGGGAGAATTCACAGGACATGAGGTCAGCATGGTGCCAGGGTCCAGAGGTGAGGTGGAAAAGTAGTCTGATACTGGGTGTATTTTGATGGTGATATCACAACAAACCATGCAACGCAGCTTTATTTAACAAATATGCAGTGCGTGCTTTCTACATTCAAGGGAAATATAACACAACTCTGGATCGCTCACCATGAAGATGGAGTGATAAGAAAGGTAAAGAAATAACCTCAATACAAGGCAGTGTCAGATAAGCACCAAAGAGAAGAGCAAATCACTAAGAGAAGTCCCTTTTGTTCTGGGTCAGGGATAGCAAAAAGCTTTGCCGATTTGGCACTTGAGATGGGTTTTCAAGAATTGATAGGATTTCTCAAGTCTTTTTATTGCTCTGATAATAAATATATGTTCACTAAAAATGTAAAATACAGAAGAATGCAAATATAAAATAACCACCAATAATCCCACACCCAGAGATAATCACTATTAATATTTTGGTGTATTTTATTTTTCCTTCCCATATATATACAATCATAGACACTATAAAACTTGGATCAAACTGTTTCACAGATTTGTATTATCATTAACTAAAGGAAGCATTTTCTAAGACTACATAATCTTATGTAGTCTTAGTTATTGCCTAGTATTCAATTATGTTGTACTAGGAGTGATACAATAATCTTCTATTGCTGGAAATTTGTTATTTTCTTTTCTTTACTATTATATAGATAGCACCACATTACCATTCAAAATGCACACCTCACTGAACATCCTTGTTCATAAATCTTTGTGCATATTTCTAGTTATTTCCTTACAATAGATTACTGAGTGGGATCAAAGATTATGTACACAAAGTTCTTGAAAATATTGTACCTATTAATCAACTGCTTTTCAAACAGTTGTAATAATTTATATGCCCAAAAGAAGTCTAAGGGAAGACCTGTTTCACTCTCCCCAAATTAATAGTGGTCATTGTTACTTAAAAAGAAATTTCCAAATTTGAAAGGTTTAAAAAGAATCTCATTTTATTCTTGTATCAGTTAGTTTTTGCTGCATAACAAATCACCCCCAAAATAGTGGCTTATACAGACAATGATTTATTTAGTTAATGATCTGTGGGTCTGAAATTTGGGCCGGACTCAGCTGGGGTCACTCATGCATCTGCAATGAGCTGCTGTCAACTAAGAGGCTCTACTTTTGGAGGATTTTCTGCTTACTGGCAGCAAAGGCAGGGAAGTACACGACTGGGAAATGTGCCTCTCGTCATCCATCAAGTTAGCCGGGGCTTCTTTATGTGGTTGGGAAGGGGTTCTGAGCACACCAAGAGAGGAAAAACTTAACATGCAAATATTATTCAAGTCTGTGCTCGTATCACATCTGCTAACATCCCACTGGCTAAAGCAAGTCACATGGTGTCGGCATGGGAGCAGACTCTTTGCTATTCAGTGGTAAGGAGGAATGAATCGAAAGAGGGAAGGAACTTGTTTGTAGCAATCTGCCAAGGTTATTGCAAACAAAATAGAAAAAGACCAAATATTTGTTGAGCAGTTGTGTGCCAAACACTTTCCACGCATTATCTCATTGAATCCTTATAACGGTCCTGTGTGTAAGGACTGTTATCTCCATCTTAGAGCTTGCATGGCTTGGAGTTCAACCAGAGAAGCAGAGCAAGTATGAGATATACGCTGAGATTTATTGCAAGGAATTGGCTGTATACAATTGTAGGGGCTGGCTAGGCAAGTTCAAAATGTGTAGGGCAGCCCCTGGAAGTGCAGGCTGGAACTTTCAGGCATAGGCTGAGATGCAGCCCACAGGTGGAATTTCTTCTTCATCAGGGAAGCTTCAGTTCTGCTCTTAAAGCCTTTTGACTGATCGAATCAAGCTCACCCAGATGATGTAGGATAATGTCTCTTACTTAAAGTCAACTGATTGTGAACTTTAACCACATCTATAGAATACCTTCATGGCAACACCTAGATTGGTGTTTGATGGGATGACCGGGGACCATAGCCTAGCCAAGTTGACAAATCAAAAGACCATCACAGGGACCCAGGAGACATTAAATAACTCATCTCAGATTACGTTAAAGTGGCAGAGCTGGAACTAAAATGCAGCTCTGATTTTGGAGACCTCAGTATTATTGACCACTACACTCCCTTTTGGATTTGATTTGCATTTCGTGGATTGTGAATGATGTTGTAATACTTTTATATATATACTGGCATTTGAGTATTTTTTTCTGTGTAAGTTTTTCATCTCCATTGTGGAGTAGGGGTAGCATTTTAACAAGTGGAGATGTGAGGGGCCCCTGGGAAGAGGCAGAGCGTGTTTGTAAACACAGAGTTGGAAACTGAGCGTGTATGCAAGGGTGTATTAGTTTCCCGTTGTTGCTGTAGATGTGATTAACAAGTTACCATAAATTCAGTGGTCTAAAATGACACAGAGGTATTGTTTTTCAGTTCTGGAAGTCAGAAGTCCAAAATCAGTCTCAGTGGCCTAACATCAAGGTGTTGGCAGGGCTGCCTTCTTCCTGGAGGCTCTCACCTCATCTCTCTCTTGTCACCGCCAGGTTCTAGGGGCTGCCTGAGCTCCTTGGCTTGGAGCCCTGCATCACCCTGACCTTTGCTTCCATTGACACAGCTCCTTCGCTGACTCTCCTATTTCTCTCTTAGAAGGACCTTTTTGATTACAATACAATAATTCCACGAGGGAGGTCATTATTATCTCTTTTTTGTAGATGAGAAACTTTCTAAGTTCAGTTTGCAGGATTCGGAGGCAGGATTTGAACCCAAGCAGTTGACTCCCCTCCCTGTATCCACTCACGTTGCTGTGAAGAAAGGAGGTAAGAATATACCTGAGGGTAGTGGCCCCCAAACAGTCACATAAAATGAATTCATTAAACAAATACTGAGCACCACTTTGTTGGTTCTAGGGAGATAGGTGGGCCAGGGTAGACTTGACCATGAGTGGATTTGACAGTCCCTAGAGAACAAGTACAAATCCAATAACCACACAAATGGGATATATAAGTTCAAACTAGCTTAGAGTTCTAAAGAAAACTGACCCAGTTTTAAGAGCATTTACTGGGAACTGGCCAAGCTGAGGGAGAGGGATACCAAAAATAATGTGCCAATTATTAATGGAGGAGTGGCTTAGGTGGACACTATATGTGCCTGGCAAGTAACTGGATAAATAAGTGATCTAGCGTTCTTTCCATGCCATCAGATGTGGCCCATTAGTGGATTGGAAATCAATTTAATGGTCACAACTGGCATTTAAAAAATAAAATGGAATAGAATCAAATATCAGAGTGCAGTGCTTATAGGAGGGAGGTTCTGTGCATGACTGTGTTCTGAGTCCCTACGTAAAATATGTCTTGTAATGTGTCATCTTCAGAGAAGTTAGAAAATCATTAGATGAGCTTTTGTGGTTAGGTGGGACTCCAAGTTCGAATCCCTACCTTGCCTTATTCTTCCAGAGTGACTTTGGGCAGCCTAACTTCTCTGAGCTAAAACAGAAAAGGATCTCTTTTACGTTTTGGGGACTGATTGCAAGCAGAGAATGAAGCAGTGCATGGGCCGTGTCTAGAATGTGCTGCCTTCCTTCCACAGGGGCTTGGTCGTGTTCAGAGGGTGCTCATCCAGCTAAGTCAGCTGTACCCACACCCACCTTCCTCACACCTGTATCTTTCCTAGACAGCACCCATGACCGCACATCTGTGGCGCAGACTCTTTGTATCCCATATCATGACCCCTGGGGCCCACTCTAATTGCAGGGCAGCAGTGGTGGGCAGTCCTTTGCCCACTGCCAGCATCCTGCTGCACCTACAAGATTCTACCTCAGAGTTTTCTCCGAAGCTGTTGGAATCTGCTGAGCCCTGATGTAGGTGTAGCCCAGAGCAGGGAGCAGTTAATGTCATTGGAGAAATCCTCAACCCAGAGGGGTGAATGCCTCAGTCTCCTGTCCTTCAGAAGGGCACTTCTGAGTCACAATCTACGTGGTGCCTCAGACAGTCCCTCGAGGGTTTGGGCTCCATTTCCCAAGGCAGGGACCAGCTCAATAATGCCTGATTGATTGGCTCTCCCTCCTGGTCTCTCTCTCCCCAGTGCCTCGCTCCTGCTTCCTGGATATTTTCCCAAGAAACTCCCTGCTTCCAAGTGCTTGTTTCAGGCTCTGTTTCCTGGCAGCCAAGTGAAGGCATGTCAGCATCCATATAAGCTTGGGAAGACCTTTCTCAACAGCTCCAGGTCCAGGAAATCCCATCCAACCTGCTTATTTACCTCTCTCGACTAATGGAAACTGAACAGGGTGGAGCAATGAAAGCCCCAGAAAAATACACCTTTTTTTTTTTTTGAGGCCTCCTCAATTTTAGCTTGAGCTCATGAGCCCAGCCTGGGTTGGTTGCTGCTTCATTTACTTTTGCATTTTGGATGGTTCAATGGGAGAAGTATTAATTGCATCAAAACAAATGTGTGAAGATAATGACAGTTGTCATTTAGTGAGCAAAACTATTGTTACCTATTAAGTTTTAAGTCTCTACTTCTGTTAATTTTAAAAATGTAAATTTTAATGCTCTTTTTTAACAGCTTTTTTTTTGAGATACAATTCACATACCGGCTGGGCACGGTGGCTCACACCTGTAATCCTAGCACTCTGGAGGCTGAAATGGGAGAATTCTTGAGCTTAGGAGTTCGAGACCAGCCTGAGCAAGAGTGAGACCCTGTCTTTACTAAAAAATAGAAAAATTAGCCAGGTGTCATGGTGTATACCTGTAGTCCCAGCTACTTGGGAGGCTGAGGCATGAGGATCACTTGAGCCCAGGAGTTTGAGGTTGCTGTGAGCTATGTTGATGCCACTGCACTCTATTCAGGGCAACAGAGTGAGACTCTGTCTCAAAAAAACAAAAACAATTCACGTACCATTTAATTCACCCATTCAAAGTGTACAACTCAGTGGTTTTTACTAAATTTACAGAGTTGTGCAACAATCACCACAATGAATTTTAGAACATCTTCATTATCCCCAAAAGAAACCCTGTAACTATTAGCAGTGACTTCTCATGTACCCCCAATTTCCCCCCATCCCCTGGCAACCACTGATGTATTTTCTGTCTCTGCTGACTTGCCTATTCTGGACTCTTCATGGAAGTGTCTTTTGTGTCTGTCTTCCTTCACTTAGCATAGACGAGGAACAAACTGGGACTGTCCATGCAAAGAGGGAAATGTGTTCATCCGAGATGTTAGTCCCCTCTCCTCTTGGACCCCACAGTTAGGTGGGGGTTTGGCCCTAGAGAAATACACAGATGGGCAGGGATCCATCCCATTCCTGCCCGACTCTACTTCTCCCATCCTTAACTAGCTTTGAGTGACTCAAAGAAGGTGGAATGGGGCATGTTCAGATCCTGAAACACAGCATGTGAACAGCACCTCACTCCTGGCAGGGGCCTGGAGGTGAGATACACCTGCATCTCATCTTTCATCCTGGTTCCCTTCAGCAGACACCGGAGCACCTACAGTGTGCCAGGCACGCTGGCAGCACTGCACATCTGTTATCCACACACACTTCTGCACCTGGTTCTCTTTCTGCTCCCCAACTGCCCACTTTTTAGCTAACTACAGTGGGAGGAGCAGAGGCTCGGTCCATCATTCGCAGGGTCAAATCCAGCTTCCTAACCGTGCCATCTTGGACTATTCCTTTCCCCCTCCCTCGCCTCCCTCACCTTATCTGTAGTGTGACGGGGGAGACCAGATACAGTGTGCATCTTCCCCCAAGGGCTGCTGGCCCCTCCCTCCTATGGGTTGACCCTGTTCTGACCTCAACAACAACAACAAAAAACTAAGCACTTATTGGTTTTGTTCTTTGGACTGCCACCTCTCTAACCTCAGCCCATCCTGCTGTCATGCCCCTGCCCCCACAGGCCGGGGGACTTGATGTTTCTCTAATGCTCCAAACCTGTTCCTACCCTGGGAGCTTTGCATTTGCTGTTCCTCTGCCTAGTAAATGTATAGGCTCTTCCCCCCGGTATCTGCAGGGCTAGTTCCCTCACTCCCCTCAGTGCTTAATGAAGACTCACCTCCTCCATGCAGCCTTCCCTGGCCTCCCCGGGCACCACTCCTCCTCCCCTGTCACGTGCCACCCACTGCCCAGGCCTCCCTCCCTGCACTGCTACCTAACACCTGACGTCCTTGTTGGCCTTCTGTCTTCCCAGTGCAATTATCAGCTGTAGGAGAATAGATTCGGGTCTGTTGAGTTTGCTGCTACAGTCCTAGCACCCAGAACACTTTGGAAGGTGCTCAGTAACTATTTGCTGAATGAATGAATGTGGATGTGGTGGGGTCCACCTCGTCACATCCACTGTCTGTCTTCTGGGCCCGGCCCAGTGGGGGTTTCCCGTCTTGGGCCTTCCCAGCCACAGAGGCTCCAGCGTCCCCCTCCCCCTCCCCTCTTTTCTGTCCCGGGTCTCTAGATGTCCCATCACTGACTTTCCCACAAAGACTCAGCCCCTCGGAATTTGCATACCCAACACAAAGAGGTCAGCCCAGAGGGGCCTAGAGTTCAGAAGGCAAGCATTAAAAAATCTTTTTTCCAGTTCCGTATAAAGTGCTTATCAGACCCTGAGCAGAAGCGCGTGTAGATAACAGACGTGCAGTGCTGACGGCCACGCCTGGCGCACAGTAGGTGCTTGGGTGTCTGCTGAGGGGATCCAGGTGCTGCCTCACCTCACAGCTCTCTCTGGGGAGCGATGTGCCGTTGACATGTCTGTTTCAGAATCTGAGCACGCCCCACTCTACCTTTCTCGAGTTATTCAAAGCTAGTTAAGGATGGGAGGAGAAGTAGAGGCGGGGAGGAGCTGGGCTGTGTTCCCGCACCAGCCTCCTAAGCTGCGTGCTCCCTGGTTTGCAGGGAGCTGACTAGGATCACCCCCTCCCCTGCATAAGCCCTTCAAAGCCGCTCTGTCCCTGTCGCATGGAGTCCAAACTCCTCGCCCGGCTCCCTCTGCCCTCTGCGATCCTCTCTCCTGCCCTTTAACCCCAGCCTCACTGAATGACTTGCCCCTCGCTTCCCCACCCCCAGCCCTTCACACAGGCTGTTCTTTTGGAAGGAACCACCGTGTACACTTAGGTAGCTCCATTCGTTCTTTAGGCCTCTCCGTTTGGGAGGCACTTTCTCCCCCGAATTCCCCTCCTCCAACGCATCTGGCTTGGGCTGAGGTTTCGCCTCCTGTGCTAACTCTGATTCATTGGGGGCATTTGCCTGGAATGCTAGTTTAAGAAGGTTTTTGAGGCCAAGGCTGGTGGGACAGAGAGCTGTGAAGGTCGAGGTGTTGGCGGGGGAAGGAGTGGGCGCGTGCAGCCAAGCTCTGCCACCCCTGACGCAGAACTTCCCCTTCAGCTCCTTGCCCCAAGCAGCGCTGACTGCTCCTGCTCGCACTGATCTCACCTTCCCCAGGTGCCTTTGTGTGCAGTCAGAGCCACACGACTTAGTCCTGGATTGTTCTGTAATTGCATTAGGCAGTATTTTTGTCTCCTGGCCGAGGCCGGAAGCTCTGAGAAAACAGAAACCTTTTAATCCCCTCCTCTGTGTTCCCATCTAGCAAAACTGCAAAACAGTTGCCGAGGGCTGGATGCCGCTTGCAGCCCTTTGCTTTGGGCCCCAGTACCCTGCAGATGTCGGCTTGTTCTTGAATCCACACCTCCTGCAGCCCCTCCCTGGGCTCACCCCTGCCTCACACCCCCCAGCACTCTGCTGTTGCCTGTGCCCCGCCCGAGCTTCTCATGGCTCCTGCTCCGGGTCCTTAAAGTCGCTGTTCAAATGTCACCTTCTCAGTGACCCTTTCCCGACCACCCGCCTACTCTTTCGTGTCACTCTGGAACCTTACCT
Source organism: Indri indri (assembly GCA_004363605.1). Taxonomy (NCBI): domain Eukaryota; kingdom Metazoa; phylum Chordata; class Mammalia; order Primates; family Indriidae; genus Indri; species Indri indri. The sequence goes on along the minus strand of RJWJ010041242.1, from coordinate 183 downwards.
TGCTTTATATTCTTTAAATCACATTCCCACTTCCTGAAATTGATTGATGTGTTCCTTTTTTTCTTATTCTCTGTCTTCCCATCTTCCTCCTACTCCCCACTTCCCCCCCAAAATAAGCTTCCGGAAGGCTGCGTTTAGTCTACCTTGTTCTCATTGTATCCCCAGGCCAGGTGCTGTGGCTGA
>RJWJ010041241.1:0-13594 GCA_004363605.1 Indri indri | reverse complement strand
CAGGCATGCACCACCATGCCCGGCTAATTTTTTCTATATATATTTTTAGCTGTCCAATTAATTTCTTTCTATTTTTGGTAGAGACGGGGTCTCGCTCTTGCTCAGGCTGGTCTTGAACTCCTGAGCTCAGAACGATCCGCCCGCCTCGGCCTCCCAGAGTGCTAGGATTACAGGCGTGAGCCACCGCGCCTGGCCAATAACCACATTTTAAAAGCATCCTGCCCATTAAGAATTTCAACTCACACCGTGTCTAAAGGTATTTCCTTACATTTCATGATGCTCCTTTGACTCATTCCAGGGTTGGGCTCACCACATTTTCACTTCCATAATGCTTCAACAAGTGCCTTTGGAACCCTGGGTTCATACAGAGATGGGTAGAGAAGACCAACTTAACTTCAGGAGGCCATAGTTAACTCAAGGAATTCACTGGATGGGATGGCTTTCCCACCAGAGATGCAGCTTTGGAGAGTAAATTAATGGACATGTCATTCCCAGGGGACTTAGGAGTCCAGTATGGCCAGAGTTCAGTTCAGACCCTTCACAAGCATCCCCAAGGCTAAGTGAAGTCCTAAGTCAGGTTCATCCCCCTCAAGCCCATTTTGGGTTCCTTCCAACTGAGCCAGCCCAGTCCCTTTCCTGACCCTCCCTGATCCTCAAGAACATTCCTAAAGATTTCCAAATCTCCTCTAGCGCCCTGGGACTCAGTGGAGAGTGAATCCAGAGGCCCTGGGGGAAGGTGCCTGTGCATCCCCATGCTCCCCTCACTGGCCCCGAAAGGCACTCTCAAAAACGGAAGTGGTTCTTAACATTGTAGGATAATGTAAAAACATCTGTTTTCAGCGATCTCTTCTTTCATATACCATTTTATACAAGAGATCATCAATTGTAAAACACAACATTATTTTTTTTTGTATCAGCAAGAAAAAGAAACCTGCCAAAAAATTTAATGTATCTATAATTCTAAAAGTACATTTCAACTTAGAATTTTTGGAATTTTTCAGTTGAAAAAAGTACATTTCCCCCTTGAAATTCCATTTCTCACCTGTCAATTTGGAGAAAAAAATATTATGTTCAGTATTCATATCCTTACAAAGAATTTCCTGAAATATTTAAGATAAGTTGAGATGATCGTTTTTCTTTTAGGTCACTGTTTAAAAAAAAAATGCCAGGTTGATAAAACCCTGAGGAGCCATCCTGCAGACGCCCTCCGGGCAGAAGGCCTTTGGTGCTCCAGTGCTAAGTTTCTGAGGCTCACAAACTCTCATACTTAGCATCCTGATCATAAGCTAGCAAATGTAAAACCATACACTAATTTGTAATGCGAATACGTAAACATTTCTGGATGTTTTTAGTTTTTAAGGCTCTAACTCTGTCCGTGTTGATGGAGCAGAAACCTGAAAGGTGACTGGGTTCCCAGGGATGTTGGGCAAATGAGCTTATTGGTTAGTACAATATCCAAAAAATCACTGGAAATAGACTTCATAGCACCCGGCATGCATTATAAAATTCCCCTTTTTAGCCTTTCAAAGTACTAGACAAGTACTCATGGGGTTTAATAATTAATCTATGCCATGAATCCAAGACAAAATTTCTCAGTATGGAAGGGCCCCTGAAAGGCATCTGGCTGAACTTCCCGGACTGTTCCTAAGCCCCTTCTACCCACCAGTCTCCCAGAGGAAGAGGGAACTGTGACCCTTCCAAGATAACATTTCATCTAGCAATAGCTTTAAATGGCAATAAGTTCCTCCTCTTATTGAACCCAAATCTCTTTGCCTCTCTTCCCAATGCCCTGGTCCTGATCCCACCCACAGGTCTTCATGACACACCTACTCCCTCATGGCCCTGGGAGCCCAGCGCGCCCCTGGAGGCAGTGGGCACAGTCTTTTCTGCAGCTAGCTCTCCATTACCATAGCTGCTCCTTACCTACCAAGACTCCAGGTACCCTTACCTGCCATTGCCCCCACCCTCCCCTTGGTCCGCACCCCCTTGCAGGGTGGGCCCCGAGCTGGCTGCGGTGGGGAGCCCACTGCAGCAGGGCCTGCCGTGCACCTGCCAGCCAGCCTCTCAGACATTTGGGTACTTTATCTGCCACTTGGTTGCTCACACTCACAGCCGCAACCCCCAGCAGGCCCCCACAGCACAGTAGGATCACATGTCCCCAGCACCCTGACACCAGGCTCAGCCTTGTGTCTGAGAAGAGCACCACTTTTGAGTGGAAGCTTTGAGGTGCTTCACTGCCCAGGGCTTGCCATGTCCCCAGTCTTGGAAAGAGCTGATGCAATTTAGCTCAGAACGAGCCATCTCAGGGAAGGTCTTCAGCCCTGAAAAGACAGCCCCCCATGCAGAGGTCCTGACCAGGCAGGAATCAGGCAAAGTTTCAGTTTGAGAAAAATCATTTTTGGTTGAACTCCCAGTGTGCTTCTTCATCTGAACTCAATTATGACAACTTTTCAGACCCTCTTGGTAGGGGGCAGTGTGGGGGATGGATTACGAAGCTACCTGAAGTCTTTTAAAGATAGAACACGTTTCTAAGAGAGAAGAGGGGCATATTCTTAGGGTTGTGGGAGGATTAACTGTATGCAAATAACTTGGGACAGAACAGTGCACAGCACATAATGAACACAATAAAAGCATTTGCTTTTATTATTATGATACTTTAAAATATCAAATATCATATAAGCTTCTTTTGTTCTTAGAGTATGAGCAAATATGCTAGAGGATATTATTAAATTACCAATAATCAGGAATTCTGGGGGAAAACAAACTGAAAATAGATAAAATTTAAGTATTTGAATAAAAAAATATGTAACAATTTAGTGCATAAGAAAATGTTTTCCTGCTTCTCCAAAGGAAAGCATTAAAAAACTCAGTGGAATCTGTTTTTACAAAAGAAATCTCTAAAATTTTATGTATAGTGTTATGTGATTTACTGGGCAATAGTTCATGGATTCCTTTCATAGACATCCTTCTGCGTGACGGCATTACAGAATACTCAAAACCACTGAGATTCAAGTTTACTGTGTACAAAACATTGCCCTGCCTGAACTTTTTAATAAATTTTAGGAAAGTCACTAAGGATCTCTGTAATTTTACCTTATACTTTGATAAGTCATAAGGTGATTTACATTAGGATGAGAGGGTTGGAAGCATAACTTAATAGAAAGTCAATACTGAAACCTGCACCAAGGGAAGCAAATCCTCCTCCTCAGTGTTTCTGCAAAATGGTGGAAATTCACAATACGTATTTGCACTTTGATAATGGCTTCAGGTATACAATATACATTACTAAATTTACATCTTTTACATTAACTTGCTTTGATTTAACCTACAATTAAAGTGAAGTTGGGAGAAAATCAAAGTCAACTAAGTTTCACTGAAACAAAGAATCAATCCATAGGAATTCACATTTGCTAGTATTTATTGTATCATATTATTATACTAACGTAAGAAAGGACTTAGAGCCACTTCTATGCCACTGAAACTACTTACAAAAAGTTCTCTCTGAAACTCTATATCCAGTGATTAGTATCAATGTGCTCTACATTTGTTCAAAGAAAAACTTAGAACAAAGAAAATGTGCCTCCAATAAAAATCACGATATTTTAATTCTAAAACAGAGCCAGATTCTACCTGCAGAATTTCAGAAGGAAAAACATCACAATGCAATCAGTTGACTAGGAAAAGCTGTTACACAAAAAGCGTAAGAGTAACAGTGGACATTTTTGTTTTACAGTTTATGACATATTTTCACATGCTTTATCTAATTTTATTCTCACAGTCACTCTGTGGCAGGTCCTGCTTGTCCCAATGCAGGCTGAGGTACCAGGGACGGTGCCCATGTCAGAGCTGGTTAGTGGCAGAGCTCAAGGCCAGCAAGCTGCAGACCAGAGTCCTTTCCACCACATCACCCCTCCAGCACGTCAGGAAAAATGCATAAATAACACCAAAGGAAGTGAGTGTTAAAGAGTCATGTGCATTTGGTCCTGCAGAGGAACTCTTTCCGACAGAACAAGGTACTCTGCCCCTGGACAGAACTTGTCCCCTGTCTTCACTAAGGTGTGGGCAAGGCCTGCCCCACAACTGCAGCTGCCGGGGCCCCTCCGTCTCCAGCACCCTGGGCAGAGGGTGACGTTACAGCACATCCCTCTCCTCAGGACCCCAAGCCAACACTGCACACACGGCGCACATCTCGACAACCCCCCGCCCCCCCCTCCCCCCGTGTCCATAACCTCATGGAAGTACAGCTGGAGATTTTATTAGCACTTTATGGCTCACATAATCATTTAGGGAGGGCAAAAAGCTTCTCTGGTCAAAGGTATTGCTGAATTAAAACTGCCTTAGCAGATCTCTGCCACATGAAAATCACTGTCACTCGGTATGTACTCTAATGACCCTGCTCCTTTAGCTATTTCTTCAGGGGCGGGGAGAGGGGATGTGTTCCGATATGGAACTAGAAACAGCAAATTTAATGCCAAGAAGCAAAACATTGTGTGCATTTGTCAATTCTGGATACAAGTGAGATGCTGACCTTTCTTTTCTTGCATTTTCTTAACTAAAATTTCTAGTTAGATGTGAATTTAGGCATCTAAAGTGGAACAGAGGAATTTCTTTTTTAATCCGAAGTCAGAAAGAAAGGTAGAGGGCTGGGACTGAGACAAAGCTGTCATTTTTATAGCGTAAGTCCAGACACGATACTCTGCCCCCTTCCCTCTGTGTGGTGGGGGACAAAGGTGGGTTCAGGAATAAGTGGGGAGCCCTTCATTTTCCCAACAGTACCGGAAAGTTCAGCCTTGCTTCTCTGGTTTTCTAACAAACATACACATAAAATGTTTTAAAAGGGAAATCTCAATTCTCTTCCTTCTTCTTCAAAAATATCCTTTTATTTAAGAACAAAATAGATTGCCACACTGTGCTAAGAGCTGACCCCACAACATTCTAGCTGACGTGGCTTTACCATGGGCACCCAGGCCTTAACTACACAAATCCTGGGGTCTCTGTGATCTCAGGCCACTCATTCACCACGTAGGTGTTCGGGCGTGTCCTCAAGCAAAACAGAAATCACAGAGGTTCGGAAAGGTGGGTTGCTCCACTGTTTCTCAGAGATTCCAGGGAGGGGAGCAAATGGATTCAACGAGCCACCGCTGGCCTGACCGTGACGTCAGCCACGTGTGACTGAGGCCTCGCTCTCCTTCCTGAGCCTCTAATGCCCGGCCCAGCACTTCCTGCCATTCCTCCATCCAGCTGACCACGGGCAGCGCTGGCCACGCGTGCATTTTCTTAGGAACACCAGTGTTGGCCAGAACAGCATTTGAAATTTGAATTAGTTGACAAAACGCAAAAGTCCAGGAGTGGCTGGGTTGTCCATGGCGTGATTAGTCCAGGGGCTTCTCTGCACACGAGGTGAGGCCAGGACTGCTGCTCCCAGTGTCCCCCCGCGCAGCTGTGTCAGAGTCGCCCGAGAGAGCCACTGCGCGATTCGGAAGGGAGGGGCAGCTGCAAACACACACATGAGCAGACAGGGCAGAGGACAGACAGAAAGGTCTCGGCAGCCTCCCTGTGTGCCCAGGAATTGCCCACTTCAGTGCTGTGGGCACCAAGACAGCGACAGCCACTTCTTCAGGCTCAGGAGCTTTGAGGTGGCCACCTGAGAGTCGGCCAAAGAGTCTAGAGGGTTCTGAGCCAGCCAAGGACGCTGGCTGCACCTTCATCCTACAGATGGGGATCTCTGGGGTCTGTGAGAACTTCCTTGGCCTTTGTCCCCCTCTGCAATCCCTTACCCGCTTTATACCTGGATTATATAAAGTGGTTTCTCTTTTCCTGACCAAGTCCTGAACCGAAATGAGATTTTTTTATAAAAACTTAGCTTTCCAATTTCTGTTTTAAAAAGTATACCATCTGGCAAAACTAGGCTCACATGCCACATGGCAATAGTTGGCTGTCCCTTTTGGAGGAGCACGTAACCCGCAGTGGCCAGTGGCCCCAAATATGTGATGCACAGGCCACTCTCTGTACCACCGTCACCTGCCCTGCCTGGGACCTGTAGGTAAGGATCCAGCTCTTTTCCTGCCCTCCGCTTCCTCTCTCTTGTTCTCACATGACATCTAATCCCCACCTAATCGACGTCGACAAGGCTTCTTGAACAGAAATCATCACACCCTCCAGGAATTCACAGCCAGGCACCAGTGTGCACTCAGACCCACAGCACGAGTGTGGCTTCTTCCTGAGGCTTCTTTATGTGAAATTATTTTTGATGAGAGGCAACTTAAAATATTATTTTTAGATCAAAACAGCCATGAATAGATTATAAAGTAGAATAAAAATGTGTCTTTTTAAAGATAAAACACAGGATCTCAATGAAAAGTGTCTCCTAGGCTGGCCGCTTCAAAGATCCTCATGAGTTTCCCGCTGTGGTTCTTGCTGAAGAGCGAAAACATTTGAGATGCTTTTACGTTCCTGACAGCATTTATTGTAACAAGAAATTCTTCACAACTGAGAGGATTTCATGACTTTTAAAAATTGATTAAACTTTAAAGATAGGATTTCTGGGATTATGATGACTTCCTGGGAACACAAAATACCCAGGTATTCATATTTATGTATGTATTTCTAATTTAATTAACCTTTTAGATATTTAGTACTATAGGATCAGATATCTGTGTATTTGTAGAGATAAAAATGACTTTTTAAACCCTGAATACACTGAGGTTGTTTTTTGTTCCTTTGTTTGGTATCAGGAAGATTGTTTGAGTTTAAAATCAATTAAAACAGTTACTTGAGATATTCTGATCCATCTATTTGACTAAAGTGCTAGCACAGTCCTTCTGAGAGCAGCCCTTTCATACTTTAATCAAGAGGCCTACAACGTCGGAACCTAAGTATCATGACCCAAATGCACACTCTGGCTCCATCATTCATTTGTGGGGTACTGCTGAGATTCAAGCCTCCAGATTCACACTGACTGATCCCTGCACTGTACACCAACAAAGTTATCACAAGTTGGCCCTGTGGCAGCTACTGAAACCACATGAATACTTCATATCAGGGTCTCACCAGGGTTGTGAAGATTACACTTGGTCATAAGTCAACATTGGTCAAATTAGGTACAAAACAAACGTGTAACTTTCTGAAAACTGTGCAAAGGACACAGGGTGTTCTACTGCCTATTGAGAAATGCACAATGCCCCTGGATTTGACTGGAAATGTGAGCCCTGTCTCTTCTGTAGAGAGTTCAGGACAAGAGGCAGGGGCCTTATGGAGAAGAAGGAACAAGGGAAGTGGCCCAGAATTCAAACGTCTCGATCCCTGGGTGCTCGCAATGCAGTCTCTGAGTCCCTCACACCTACAACTGCCTCTCAGGGTTTCTCAGAGTCATGTGACCTCTAGATGCAGACCTAGAGGATAAAGGTCATGGTTTGTTTAACATTCTGTACCTAACTCGGTGCCCAGCATGGAGTAGGCATTCAGGAACTGTTGACTTGAACCGGCTGATTCACGAAATGCCGGCAATTTGCCCTCGGTATGAGGGACAATGCTGAACCTCGCCTGAGCTGTACGCTCCTGGAAAGCAGCAACGGATAAGAACCTCCGCCTCCCCCAGCCCTGCGACCCTTCTGTTTTCCAGGAAACTGCTGACTGCATAGAACACCCTTCCCAGTGACTTGGATGAGACTCACAGACGCACCTTAGGAACCTACAACAAGGCCGGACACAGGCCCTCCAAGTTCTCAGTCTTCGTCTCATAAATTTTTATATTAGCCAAACTGTTTGCAGCCATTAACCAACCTGGACCAAAGACGCACTCGTTTCTTGACCAAATCTCCACCAGGATTCACTCTCCCACAGGCCCTGACCTTGACTTACCCTCAAGCAAGCAACGTGGATCTCCTCTGCTCAAGGCGCCTCCGAAGGCCGCACTGACCTCAGGGAGAAACATCCTGACGGGCGATGGACCGTCCCATCCTGCCTCCTGTGCAGCCCACTCCTCCCCTGTTCGGTTGTGCACTTCTCCTGTGACCGTTTCTTCCAGACCTTTGGGACACTGGCAGGTCTCATGGTCAGAGCCTCTAAGACTCTTCTTACCCAAGTCGGAATATATGTTTTTACTGGACAAAAGGAACTACTTGAAGATCATCAAACAGGTCATCCCCCGAGCACTCTCTCTGTGACAGGGCAGGCCCTCCCGGCCCCTGTGCCCCAACCTGCTCCCGACGCCTGATAATAAGGAATGGCCAGCAGCGGAGGATGCCCACATTTGTGCCCCAGCTTCCTTGGTGTGTTCCCAACAACATAAGTCTTTCAGACATAACTTTTTAGCATTGTCCTATTTAATATTTATGACTCCACTGCCCTGACTGTGATGAAATATTCATGTGGTTTCAATAGCTGAAGCAAAGCCAAGTCCATGACAACTCTGTTGATGTGCAGTCAAGCTCACCGCATTAACGCAATGGATGCACTAAGTGATCAAATGCCATTCCAGGCTGATAATCTTCAAAACCTGTATGCTTGTTTTAATAAGTCATTACACTCGTCTGGTTGCATTATGTGGCCTTAAAATAAACACATTAAAATGCTGAGGTTAAGGGAGTCACTATCACTAGTGTAATGGTTCCTCTTTGCACAAACTCCAAATTCTTTAGCCTGGCATTCAAGATCCTCAGAAATCTCCTCTCAAATGACTTTTCAAGCTTATCTACCTAGGACACTGGCTGTACTGCAATAGGGCTCTTTACCATGCCAAGGAGGAGGCATGTGCAACTATCTTCACTAATGAGGGATTTTTTTTAAAGAGACCAGAGATAATGAGATCACAGGAGAATCACCTTCTTGGCCACAGACACTCAATCCCAAGCCCAGCCGTCCTCATGAGAAACCCAGAACGCAGCTCACTGTCCCTCAGAATGCCATCTGCTCTTAGGTAAGCCTCGTGTTTGTGCACCTCAAATTCAGAGATCCTGCAGAGAGAATCTCTTTGGGTCAGTTTGTCACCATCCTGTATAAATTTCTAGTAGCCGGGTCCTGCACCAAGCTCCTTTAGAGTCATTGCACTCTACTGCTGCTGGCCTGGGTGTGGCTGTCCTTGGCTCAGGAAGGAGTCGTGATCTGATTCATCACATAAGGCTGTGGGATTGGTTGCACTCAAAAGAAATGGCATGAGCCTCAGGCGATTCATGCAGAAAAAAATCCCAGTGGTTCTTTCTGAGAAGCGATTCATGGATTCATTTCCAGGATGAAGGTCCTCTCCTCCCTACCTTCCTTTCTACCATTCCGTCACACTCACAGCAGAAGCAAGCACAAGTCACCCCTTGCAGGACCCGTCTCTGGTTCCTTGAGCCCAAGGTGCTGCTTCTCCTGAACCCCTACCTGACACCATGGACAGCTCTGTTGCCGTTTTTTTATTATTTATTTTATTTTATTTATTATTTTTTTATTTTTGAGACAGTCTGGCTCTGTCCCCCAGGCAGAGTGCAGTGTCATCAGCATAGCTCACAGCAACCTCAAACTCCTGGGCTCAAGCAATCCTCCTGCCTCAGCCTCCTGAGTAGCTGGAACTATAGGCGTGCGCCACGACACCTGGCTAATGTTTCCATTTTCAGCAGAGAAAAGGCCTTGCTCTTGCTCAGGCTGGTCTCAAAGTCTTGAGCTCACCTCGTTGAGAGCCCTTCAGTTATAGATCTCTCTTATCTTACCAACCATCTTTTTTATTGTTTGGGGTTCTGTTTGTACAGACTTTCCCTTCTTCCTGAAAGGATTCAAAGAAGCCTAGATAGGAACACATTTTCAACACCATGAACAAGAATGGCTGGGAAACAAAGAGAAAATACTGCAAGTGGCTACAAGTTTATTAATCATTTTAGTGTAATTAGTGCAAAGTATAGGCTATTGGGGTAGAAAGCACGTAAGAACAGAAATATTTTGTACCGCTGCAGTAATTTTGGAATTGAGAAAAATGTGCCTATAACAATACTCTAAAAAGCAAAGAGCATTTTAATAACTCTGCGGTTGCAACCAATACAATATGAGATACTATCAAATTATGGCTTCATGTCTTGGATGCTCAATTTCAGATTAAATCATTTATATATTCTTAATAAATTCCGTGAGGAAAAATGAGATGTTGGAATGGCGTATTGATATCAAAAGAACTTTGTTAAATTAGGAGAAAGATGGCTTTATTCTAAAATTCACCATTAAAATTACTACAAAAGCACAGGAAAATAACATATGGTTGAAATGTACTCCAGAGAACTTAATATTTCTAAATACATGGCACAAAAATACCTGAGAATACCATTTCAAATTAATTAAGGCAAATATTACCGAACAAGTTAAAAAGCATCAATCTTTTGCTTATAAAGTTGGGCAAATAAACCTGAAGCATGATTCATGGCAGCTCCAACTCTCCGCATCTTCCCGTCAAACTGAATCCATGTCATATTCCAGACATAAAAATTTTCTAAATGGTATAAAGATGTTTAAAATCGAACATTTGTAGCTGTATGTAAGAAGTTTATCAAAGTTTTACATGGTCTCAGGAGATTTACTTTCTAAAGAATTTTACAAAAACCTGAGTAAATGTTCACACTTGGGAAAAGTGCACGTGGTTTATCTAGAAAACCATGTTACATAGTGACAACAAAGAAAGATTCCTTCTAATAATTAATACAGTATTTGTAATTTCTTGAAATTTGACCTAATGCAAACTATGGACTTTGGGTGGTGATGATGTGTCAGTTGGGGTCATGGATTTAACACGTGTCCACTGTGACGGGGAATGTGGATAGTCCTGGGGGGCGGTGTGGAGGGGATAGGGGGTGTATGGAAATTCCGTACTCTCTCCTCAATTTTGCTGTGAACCTAAAACTGTTCTAAAAAATAAAGTCTACTTAAAAGGAAAAATAAATTCGATCTACTATTATGAAAATCAGGTGTCTAAACAGACATAAAAATCAGCTTCCCATCATCTTTTCGTATTCAAAGTCATACAGCCCAAGATTCTTCGAGAAAACAACACACTGCCTAAGGTTACTATGCCATAGCTACATGAATTTCTCCCACAGATTCCTCCCTCATTTAGTCTTGAAGTTGAGTAACAGTTTTTGAATACTCTTATGCTCATTTTTAATGTAATTTGCAATTTTAGTGCAAAGCTAATATTTAACAATGAATTTAGAAGCATCTTTTTCCTCCTAAAAGTTCCCAGCTGAATAAGCAAAATTTGGCCATGCTTATCTGAGTGCAATGGCTCTGAAACCACCGGGAGCTCTTGACAAAGCACAGGTGCCCGAGCCCTGCTCCCGGCTTTTCTGAGTCAGTGGTCTGGGCTGGGGCCTAAGAATTTGGATGCTGCTGGCTCAGTGTTGAGACCCACTGTCTCCATGCATAACAGGAAACTCTGAGAGCTTTTTGCTTACATATGAAGCAGCAAAATTCTGTTGGTTACAATGAGTACAATGGGTACAGTGTCAGTCATGGGCAGATGGGGGTGGTTTTTTGAAAAAGAGAGCCGGTGCCAACAGCTAGGCCATACTCGACAGGACTGAACACAGAAAATTTTCAAAGATTATCAGAAATTATCACCATGAGTAAGATAAGGCTGGTGGGCTTCAAAACCATCAAAGAAGCTCAAAGCAGCTCACAGACCATTTCTGAATCTGTCAATACTTCCAATATATGATTTAGCTCTTTAATCATGTATGATAACTTAAAACAGAGGAGCAATTAGTCTGTTTTTGAACTAAATAGTTCAAGAGTGCTGGTATAAACTAAATCTAGTTATAAATAAGGGCAAACAAAAATTCTCAACTACAAAGATCTTTTTCTTTTATTCTTCTGTTTCTCCCTAAAGATAATGTTTTACAGGTTAATCGATTGCTTTCTACATATTTAAGAGTTTTTCAACATATTTAAGATGTTTTTGGTACATTTAAATCTGGTTATTTAGGATTGATGGTTTGGTTATGGACAGTTAAATGAGTATTCATCGTATTAAGAGCATGGTGGCTCATGCCTGTAATCCTAGCACTCTAGGAGGCCAGGGTGGGAGGATTGCTTGAGGTCCTGACTTCCATTCCAGCCTGAGCAAGAGTGAGACCCTGTCTCTACCAAAAATAGCACCCCCCCATTCTCTGCTAACAATAGAAAAAATTAGCCGGGCATGATGACACGCTCCCAGCTACTTGAGAGGCTGAGGCAGGAGGATTGCTTGAGCCCAGGAGTTTGAGGTTGCTGTGAGCTATGATGATGCCACTGTACTCTAGCTGGAACAACAGAGCAAGACGCTGTCTCGAAAAAAAAAAAATGGAATTCAGAAATAAATGCTCATACTTTAAGCGTGTGAGATAAAAATAAATATGTTCATATGCTACATACTTGCTAATTGAAAATTAAGTTCTACAAATGATTATGAAGCTTAAAATAGTCTATGAGAAAATTACATTAAGGAAATGTTACAGAAGTACAAAAATCCTTGTTTATCCATCTCTATCCATGCTATGCTTTCTAAATCCCTTTGAGGTCAAGAAAGATAAGTTTTAAATTACTGCTCTAACTGAAAATATTTGAGACATCCTAAATGTCCAAAATAGGGAAATGTCAGAGAAGCATGATATCTAACTCATGCCGATAGTATACAGCCATGTAAATAACTATGAAGACTATGCAGTGAGACAGAAATATTCTTATGCTGTGACACTAACAAGAGAAGAATGCAAAACTGGACATACGTGTAAAGTCACAATTATGCACAAAGCACATGAATGTGGAGAACACCATATTTGTAACCCTCAGTGTCCAAAATACTGCAAGGAACATACTATACTAAAAAAATGCACTGTGTATCTGAAATTCAAATTTAACTAAGAATCTTGTATTTTATCTGGCAACTATAATATTAGGTGAAAAGCTTGCATTATAATAGAAACTATAAGATAAAGTATTTTAAGTGCTATATTTAATTAAAGAACTTTGTGTCCCAATAGAGAAGGTAAGGGTAAGGATAAACATCACAGCCTATGAAAGAAGCCTTATTCCTCAAAATGACAAAATACATATGGACATTTTGAAAATAAAATTTATTAATCCACTCATGGATTGACGGGCACTTGGGTTGTTTCCACATCCTTGCGATAGTGAATTGTGCTGCCATAAACATTCGGGTGCAGATGTCTTTATCATAGAATGTTTTGTGCTCTTTTGGGTAGATGCCCAATAGTGCTATTGCTGGATCGAATGGTATTTCTATTTTTAGCTCTCTGAGGTATCTCCAGATTCTTTTCCACAGAGGTTGCACTAATTTGCAGTCCCACCAGCAGTGTAAGAGTGTTCCTGACTCTCCACATCCTCGCCAGCATGTGTTGTTTCTGGAAAATTTGGTATATATTTACAATGGAATATTACTCAATCATAAGAAACGACAGTGATCTAGCACCTCTTACACTTTCCTGGATTAAAATTAAGCCCGTTATCCAAAGTGAAGCACCACAAGAGCAGAAGAACGGGCTCCACTTGTACTCACCATCAAACTGGTTCTAACTGATCAACACTAGGTTGATCACATGGCAGAAATACTCTCTAGGGATTAGGGGGATGGGGG
>RJWJ010041240.1:0-13596 GCA_004363605.1 Indri indri | reverse complement strand
GAGTAGCTGGGACTACAGGCATGCGCCACCATGCCCGGCTAATGTTTTTCTATATATATATTTTTAGCTGTCCAATTAATTTCTTTCTTTTTTTTTTTGGTAGAGACGGGGTCTCACTCTTGCTCAGGCTGGTCTCGAACTCCTGAGCTCAGAGTGAACCACTCCATTTCTTTCCATTCATACTCCCGCTACTGGTTTCTAATTCACCACGGACTCCAACCTCAGGGCCTTTGCCAGTGCTATCCTCTCACCCAGAGTGCTATACACACAACAGATTCTTGCCCTCCACATCTTAGTCTAAAATTAGTACATAAAGATTTTTCCTAATCACTGTATTGAGCACATCCCCATCTTATTCTCTAACATATCACTCAAATTTCCTGCCTAGCACTTACCACAATTACTAGATTTTATTTATTTCTTTACTGGTTTATTATTTCCCTACCTTCCTGCAATACAAGCTCCCATCTTTTTTGGGTAGTATATGTAGCACCAATACATATTTGTATTAACACAATGAATGACAGAAAAAACAAATTGAGGATGGAGTAGGAAGAGAGAAGGAGAAGCAAAGAAAAGAGAACCCATTCACAATCCACACCTGTGTTTCCACCAGAGTTTTATAATATAGATTTTTCCATATTATAAGTAGAGACCTTCTATTGGGTAGGTTGAGCCTAACGGTAATATATAATATTACATTATATATTAACATAATATTATATATTAACATAATACATATTATATGGTAATATAATATATAACTTAACCTATATATAAAGTACAGCTCTAGCAGCAGTCTGTTCGCTTCTCTACAACTAGTCTTGGGAGTGATAAGTGTACACCTAAATTTGCCAACGTAAATTTGGAGAAAATTTTGCTTAAAACCTAATGCCAAGAGGAAGAAAAGATAATATAAAATGCAAGTGTTTTATGTCTAGACTCATTAGAAAATGTCCCTAGACACTGGGCATGGTGGCTCATGCCTATAATCCTAGCACTTTGGGAGGCTGAGGTGGGAAGGCTGCTTGAGGCCAGGAGTTCCAGACCAGCTTGGGCAACATAGCAAGACTCCATCTCTACAAAAAATTTTAAAGAATTAGCTGGGTGTGATGACACACACTTTAGTCCCAGATACCTGGGAGGCTAAGGAAGGATTGCTTGAGCCCAGGAGTTCAGGGTTACAGTAAGCTATGATCTGGCCACTGCACCACTCCAGCCTGGGCAACCGAATAAGATCCTGTCTCATAAAAAAAAAAGAAGAAGAAAAAGAAAATGTATCTAGAAAAGCAAACTGTTAAAGCTGGGTGATGGGTAAATGGGGGGTATATCACCTTATTATCTCTACTTTTGTGTGTGTTTAAATTTTCCCCTTATAAAAAAGTTAAATAAATAAAAGTAAATGCCTCTAAGAAGTGAAGAGAGGAGAAGTATCTGTGAGTCACAGATACATCCCTCGCTCACATGTGCTCTGTTGACATTTGGAGATTTAATTTAAATCAGTTGATCATTCTTAACAGCGTCTTCTTAAGACATCAGGGCCTTCTGAGGAGCATACAAGGCCACCAAGAAAGGAGGACTGCCCTCTCACCTGCTCTGTGTCACAGCCCTCCATGCCCAGCCTTCCACCGGCCCAGCACCTTTCTATGGGAGTTTCTAATAACCACGGCTCAAAAACACAGCAACTTCAGGAGAATAAAAGCATTTAAAAGGGGAAAGGAATAAAAGCATGCAGAAGGAAAAAATAAATTATCTTTGCTTAAATTCGAACAGAATGTTTTCCCATAGAATTCTGATGAGGTAATATTTCTTCTAAAGTGGCACTTCAAATTCAGAAGGAATTTACAGAAGACAAAATGCAAATATACCAGAGGCCAGTATTCCCATCCAATAAAGCCCCTTCTCTCAAGGATTCCTGTACTCTACAACTTCTCTATAGCATTAAGTAAAATGTTATGGTAGTCAGTGGTTAAAAGATTAAAATAAAGCCATCATTTACTAGGTGATACAAAGAACAGAAAAAACTAAGCTACTCTGGCGGGTGTTTGTTTTTTGCCTTAGAAATAGCCTAGTTTATGAGAAAACAAATATAATAGAAGTTTACTTCCAGTTTGGATTGAAAAAAATTTTTTTTTTAAATCCCATTAGTAAATTAAAGAACTGCTGCTAGCTACAATTTTAAGAAATTGATTATATCCTTACAAATTAATCCATGAACATAATGAGATGGATCCAAATCAGAACATGAAAGATCTATTTATGTTGACAGGTAGCACAAGGATCATACTTAAATAAAAATAATTAGCATTACAGAGATCTAAACCAATCTGATGAATGAAATAATCTGGTACTTGAACACAAATTATTCAGTTCGTCAAAAACATGATCAATTACTTCCTAGAGATACTTTTTAACATTAAAAGCTCTTATAATTTAAATTTCTATAGAAAGAAGAAAGGATGTGAATTTTACAAAAAATAAGTTATGGTAGAATTCTAAATCTATAAATGTAATCACTGACACAGGATTTTTTTTTCTTTTGGGGTTGCGGGTGGTTTCTTGGTCTATCAGTGACAGACCTCACACATCCATAAACATAAACAAACATGAATCCCTGGGCCAATATTAACTGGGGCAGGGAAGTGGGGGAAAGGGCAGAGGGAATAAAGGTACCAATTTCTATCAATTTCATTATTTTCTCCCTGAATTTTGAGAGATGTTGCCATCCAGAATGAATAAGCAAAATACAGTATAGACATACAACAGAATATTATTCAGCCTTAAAAAAGGAGATTCTGACACGTGCTGCCACATGGATGAACCTCGCGGGCATTATGTTTAGTGAAATAAGCCAGTCACAAAAAGACAAATACTGTGTGATTCCACTTATACAAGGTACCTAAAAATTTTATAGAAACAGAAAGTAGACTGATGCTTAACAGGGACTGGGAGGAGGGAGGAATGGGGAGTTATTGTTTAACAGGTATGGTATTTCAGTTTTACAAGATGAAAAGAGTTATGTACATAGATGGTGGTGATGGCTGCACATTATGAACATATTTAATACCACTGAACAGTACACTTAAAAATGGTAAAGATGGTAAATTTTATTTTCCTACAATACAAATGGGAAAAAATAAAATGTTGCAGTCCCTAATAAAAATGACCCTATTAATGACAGATTATGTCACAAATCATGATGAACACTAGATATGACTGTAGTCGGCAATCAAGTATATTTAGATTTTGGTGTCCTTCAAAAAGTGAGAAAACACAGTCGGGCAAGGTGGCTCACATCTATAATCCTAACACTCTGGGAGGCTGAGGTGGGAGGATCACTTGAGGTCAGGAGTTTGAGACCAGTCTGAGCAAGAGCGAGACCTCACCTCTACAAAAAACAGAAAAATTAGCCGGGCGTAGTGGTGCGCACCTGTAGTCCCAGGTACTTGGGAGGCTGAAACAGTAGAATTGCTTGAACCTAAGAGTTTGAGGTTGCAGTGAGTGAGCTATGATGATGCCTCTGCACTCTAGCCAGGGCAACAGAGCGAGACTCTGTCTCAAAAATAAATAAATAAAGTGAGAAAAGAAACGGAGAAAGGGACAAACACGACCTTTAAATGACAGTGGGGCTCTGCATCTCTAATCAGATCAGAAGAAGCCAATACGATCCTTTAGGTGACAGAGATCTAATCTGGGACACACACAATTGGGCCTAAACACAGATTTACTGATCTCAAGGAAATGAGAACTTAATCACACTAAGGGATCATGGCCACAGTGAAGATATGTTTCCTGTCGTGTTCCATTTCTAGAGGCTGAGTTCAGTTCTGTGGTTTAACATATGGATGTAACTGGGCTAAAGTGGGCTTTAATTCTTAGCTTTCTTATGTTTCAGTCATGATCTAAGATCTTATCCGATGCTATTATTTGGTGTCACAGCCCAAACTACTCAGTTAAATCTGTCTTACATTTAAATTTATATTCGCACATAAATTAAATAAATACCTCCTGTGCTGGATAGTATATGTTGCTACTTAGCGCCACATCTTCCCTTGTAGACCAGGACTGGGGGACCTGCAGTCTTAAGGCCACGGGTGGCCTTCTAGGTCCTTAAGTGTGGCCTTTTGACTGAATCCAAATTTTACAGAACAAATCCCTTTTATTAATATATTTTTGTTCACCTTTTATATTTTTATTTTTAAAATAAACGTATTTAAAATATCAAAGAATAAAATAAGATTCAATGAAATAATCCTCCCAGATCAACCAGCACAATTAGAGCATTAGTAAGCCATAAGGGCTAAATGGACGGACGGCTGCTACACTCTTGATTTAGTAACAGTTCTAACTTCCCCCGCCTGACTGGCACCACTACCACATAAGGCTGGTTGGCGAGAGTTTACGAGGATCCAGTATGCCAGTCTGTTATCAGCTTTTGACAACAGTGCACTGTGTTTCTATTGGAAGTGGAATTTGTGAATAGTTGCACAGCTCAACAGTATTTTTTAATTCTGTCTGCTTAATAGCCCATCATGTCAAAGACCAAGAGAATGCTGAAGGAAGAAAACAGATTTTTTAATGAAGATTGGGAATTGCAATATTACCTTGTTTCTGCTAAAGATGAGATGATTTGCTTGCTTTGTGATACTGCAACATCAACATTAAAGAAATTCAATGCTCATAAGCATTATAATACTCCTAAGGATCACAAATATTTTAAATTAGAAGGAAAGGTACAAAAGGTCAAAATTAATTTTAATTGCAGAAATTAAAAGATGAAAAGCGAAAGCAAAGACAATTCTTTCAAGCAGCAATAAGATCTAGAAATAGTGCCACTGAAGCAACTTATACTCAAGAAAAAAGGGAAGTCATTCAGTGACGTAGAAATTGAGAAAGAATGCATCATCAAAGTTGTAGGATGCTTAGACCCTGACAACATTTCAAAGCACAAACAACTGCCTCTTTCAAGGAGAACCATAACTGATTGGCAACATAAATTAGCCTTTAACTTAACAGAACTTCATGCAATACTTCAAAAGGAATGTATGTATTATTCAATCACTTTGGATGAATCAACAGATACTATGGACTCGGCATAGGTTTTATACTTCACTTGGGTCATAACAGAAGATTTTCTTTGTTATGAAGAGTTACTAACTTTGGGCACTCTTGCAAACAGAACACGGGGAATAGATATCTTCAACAACTTTCAAGATAAATATCATGAAGTTAGACTGCATTTGGTAAATTTACTGAGTACATGTACAGATGGTACACCTTCCATGACAGGAAAACTTAAAGGGTTTATTGTACAGATTTTTTAACAAGTATTAACAGATCCAGGCCAGGCACAGTGGCTCACACCTATAATGCTACAACTCTGGGAGAGTGAGGCTGGAGGATCGCTTTGAGGTCAAGAGTTTGAGACCAGCCTGGGCAACAAAGCAAGACCCCAACTTTACAAAAAATAAAAAATATTAGCTGGGCATGGTGGTACATGCCTATAGTCCCAAGTACTCAGGAGGCTGAGGCAGGAGGATCACTTGAGCCCAGGAGTTCGAGGCTGCAGTGAGCTACTGACACTCCACTGCACTTTACCCAGGGCAACAGAGCCATACTGTCTCAAAAAAAAAATAAAAGTATTAACAGATCCAGATGCTCTTATTTCTTTTCATTGTATCTTATATCAGCAAAATCTCTGTGCTAAAGCTACTATTTTAAGTGACACTTTGCAACAAGTTATAAGGATTGTTAACTATACAGGTGCAAATGCAACATGGCATTGTCAGTTTCCTAAGGCACTAAGGTTGAGAGATAAAGTGTTCATTGTGGATTTGCTATATCATTCTAAAGTGTGTTGGCTATCCCGGGGACACATGTTAACCAAAATTTTATCTCTGAGAGAAAAGATAGTTAAATTTTATGAAGAACAGAATCAGCAATGTGAATTATTGAAAGAAGATTTCTATAGGAATGTAACATTTCTGTAGGATATCGTGTCAAATCAAAACGACATGAATATTTCTTTGCAAGGTAAAACTAAGTCTATATATGATATGTGGCAAAAAATCCAAGCACTTTGAAAAAAAACTATCTTTTTTCAAAACGCTTCTTCAAAAGGAAATTTAGGATGAACATTTTCCAGTTAGCAAGGGTCATTGACAAGCAGGATAATATATGAGAATCATTTGAAGAACACACAGCTGTTACTGGCCAGGTACAATGGCTCACACCTGTAATCCTAGCACTCTAGGAGGCTGAGGCAGGAGGATTGCTTGAGCTCAGGAGTTTGAGACCAGCCTGAGCAAGAGTGAGACCCTGTCTCCACTAAAAATAGAAAAATTAGCCAGGCATCATGGCGTGCACCTGTAGTCCCAGCTACTTGGGAGGCTGAGCAGGAGGATTGTTTGAGCCCAGGAATTTGAGGTTGCAATGAGCTACGATGACGCCACTGCACTCTACTCAGGGTGACAGAACCATACTCAGCCTGAATTTAAAGAAGCATACACAGCTGTTACAGAACTATTAATTGGAGAATACAATGAAAGGTTCATTGACTTTGAGAATCCAGCATCACATTCAAATTAACATTTCAGCCTCACCTAGTTGGTATCACCAAGGCACCTAAAGAACTACAGATGGAATCAATTGAGCTCTCAGTAGATGACATTTTAAAGTCATCGTTTGATGCTAAGAAAGATCCAACTGAAATATGGAAAAATAGCCATAGAATATCCATGCCTTCGGCAACACGCCCCCAAAAATGTTTTCTTGCTTTTCAACCACTTATTGCTGTGAATCTACATTCTCCTACCTAACCCAAATCAAGATGCCCTTAAGGTCACAGATGACTGATATCCATCTGGAGGATCAACTGAAACTGTAGACCTCCATGCTGCAACCAAATATTCAAATGCTTTCCAACAAAAAGCAGACACAACAAAGTCGCTAAAAGGTTAACTTTAAAATTAACAAGTAGTTTTCATTTTTTGAAATTATTAAGCACTTAGTAGTTAGATTTTTACAAAATAATGTGTATTTTTAAGTATATCTAATTGAAGTTTCTTGAATGTGGCCTTATTTGATTACAGCTAAATTAATGTGGCCTTTCAAAATGAAAAGGTTCCCCACCCCTGTTCTAGACTGAATCACAGGACTGAAATCTACATTTCCAAACCCTGTTGTCAGCTGTGCTCCCACAAGGTTTTGACAGCAGCACTGGCAGGAACACAGATTCCTGCTTGATGGCAGCAAACTGCAGCAGCATCAGTGGAAAATGGAGGTTTGTGGGCTCTGGTTTGTGGGCACCTTTTCCCTTTTATTCCTCTAGCCCTTCCTTTTGTAATCAATTCCTAGAATTGTATTCCCTTTTGATGGAAACACTTGGAGTGGTTTCCTGACTAGACACAAATAGCCCACCAAATTAAAAATTTATATAATTCAAGGGCCAGGGTGGGTGGGGAACTATGCCGTGAAATATTCATTCATTCAAAAAATTTTTATTGAGCATCTACTATGGGGCCAGACCCTTTTCTAGGTACTGTAAATATAGAAGGGAACAACACAGATGAAAATCCTTGTCCTCAAGGAGCTTACATTCTAGCATAGGAGAGAGGGGCAACATTTAGGATAAATAAGTAAAATACATAGTATGTAAGATAAGTGCCAAGGAAAAAAAAATTAAGCAGGTGCAGGGATATGAAATGTTGGAGGAGGGTTGAAATTTTAGATACAAAGGTCACTGAGGTGATTTCTGGGAAAAGACTTCAAGGAGGCAAGGGAGCTAGCTAGCCATGTTCTACAGGAAGAGCATTCCAGGCAGAGGAAACATTACCTGCAAGGGCCCTAAGGAAGGAACCCCCTTGGCACATTCCTGCAGGGCTAGAGTAGAAAATGAAGAGGATGTCTGAGGAGTGGGCAGGCCAGGCCACTGGAGCCTTGTAGGCTACAATAAAGGGTTTAGCTATTGCAGTAGATTCTGAGCAGAGGACTGATTATCATCTGACTTGTTAACAGCGTCCCACTGTGTCAGCAGTAGACTGTAAGAGGCCAGGGTAGAAGTAGGGGAAACAGCTTCTGCAATAATCCACATGAGACTGAATGATAGCTGGGACCAAAGGGAAGTAGCAGTGAGGATGCTGAGCAAATTATGACTATATTTTGAACTCCTATCTGATCCTTAAAAAATCAGGGGCTGGTCCCTGAACTTGCTGGAATTCACACAACGAAAATTTCTATGGGACTCATACCAAGTGAATACATAATGGCTTGAGTCAAAATAATTAAATAATTGCAAATTAACATTCTGCAATAGTCCATATGGGGAAAACTAATGTATACTATTCCAGGGTTATCAAAATTTTAATATTTTATAGAAATATACCCATCAATTCAGTTTTTATTAAACTGATCTAATTAAAGATAAAGTATTACCTTATTAACTGTATTTCTAAGAGTAAAATTATTATATGTAAATTTTCTAAGAACCAATGAGGAAATTTAGAATTACAAGGAATTTGGGAGTCTCATTCCCTTTATTTTTGGATCAAGATAATAAAAGCCAGATATAAATGAAGCCTGGTCCTTCTTCAAGCATCAAAACATATTTTAATACAGTAATGGAAATATTTCTATAATATATTTTTACTTCTGTATCTTCTTAAAACAGAGACTCCTGAACACACTTTAACTTTTCCTTAATAACTATGGCCTCTCTAAAGAACGACTATACCCAGCCAAGGTGTTAGCTGGACTGTGCTAACTGCTGCCTCCTTTATGCAGCCCTAACAAGCTCTACTCATCTTGCACCTGGCTGATCTACAGAAGGTTGGAAAACAGTTAAGAACTACACATCAGCTTTGGGTGCAGGAATTATAACAATTATTGCCAGTCCTTGGAAACCAATTTCGCTTGTTCTCAGTGCTGAGCTGTGTTTCAAAGGGCTAAGACTGACCCCCAATGGATGGATGGATAGGTGATATATGTATAGTCCTTTAGAAAAAGTTCTACCCCAAAATGTAATTGATCAGTTTTGAGAAAGCATAGTTTTAAATTAATTAAAATTAATTTTCTGACAAAATATTAACATTATAAACATCAATGCATGAAAAAGCAAATTGCTATGATAATGTTTATATATAAAACATCTTAAAAGTATAAACAGAAAAGTAATAAGCTGTAATAAAAGGGTACTTCATGTCTTCTAAAACCTGCTACCCCACCGAAATTCTCCAGTAAGCTAACATGAACTAAATTGTTTGGTCCCTTTCCTACCATTCTAACAAAATCAGTTTAATTTTTAAAATTAATAATAAAAATGTTTTATTATATTAGAAAGGAAAGATTCTAAAACCACACAAAACCATAGATCAAAATAGCAAATAACTCACATATAAGCACTCAGGATAATAACTCTCCCTCAGCAATTAAAAAGCAAATAGGGGAGGCTCAACGGATAATATAAAGTAATAAAGATGAGGGGCCCATTTAGGATGTACTGTAACTCTTGCCAAGCTGCATGTTCATGGCCACAAGTTAACAGAGTTTACCCTCCTTCCCCATGTCCTGACAGCTGCTCACTCCAGTTCCAGGTGGGTCCCTGTGAGGCTGCCTACAGTTCTAGATACAACCGCCCAGAGATCTCTGTGGCTGGTTCTTTGCTACTTCTCTACTACTACTCTCAAAAACAGAGAGTTGGCAGAAACCTCACCAAAGTTAAATAATACCTTTAAAAGGAGGCGGCACTAAAGATAAATGGTTGGAAAGGAATTTTAGAAGGAAAAATCCAGGGTTATTTTAGGCCTATACTCCATTAAAACCTGAAATATTTTAGCTTATTAGAAATTCTTAACACTAATAATACAATATATGAATAAGTAGTCACAGATCACTAACTTCCTGGCCTTTACTTACACAAAAATTATTTCTCAAAACAATATCCCACAAACATGTTAGCCCATTCCCACATGTCAGTCAAAATACCTGTCACAGCAGACACCTGATACCTTTTTGACAGCACTTTAACACAAGCGCTTCTGGAGCATGTCTTATCCTGGTACTATAAGCTTCTTGAGGGCAGGGAACTTGGTTCAACTTTGCATTCCCTAAACCTCTGCCACCACTGTTTCATGTCACAGCTATTTAGTGTTTGCTAAATGAATTTCTACAGTATCAGATCATGATTCACGAATGAGAAAAAACAATTCAACTTTCTAACACAGCAATAACATTTCTGCCTCCAAGAGTACTGTCATTTTCATAAGAGAAAGAAATTTAGTGCCTGCCACCTGCCCTAGAGGTCAGTTACTTCTGCGGAGTCCCAGTGTGCACATGATCCACTCAGGCTGCAGCTGCCTTTTTCAACAGGAATGGATGGAAGAATCAGGGAGGTCATTAAAGCAGAGTGCAAATTTGTTAGGCATCATCCATAGGTAATTTGCTTGCTCTTCAGTCCTTGAAATCCTGTGAAATTAAAACGTCTTCATGCCATTTTTTTCACCTGTTCTTTAAACACTGGATGACCCAACTTGCCCAGCTGCCCTGTTGTTTACACAGCCTTTCATAGTATACAAAGAACTTCATTAACCCTAATTGCCTGCTCATTTCTATACATCTCTTTCTCAGACCACTTCTTGAAGGCACCTTAGAGCTCCATAAAACTTGTGTTTTGACATCCAGTGGGATACTGTTTCTCCACCTCAAGTCCAACTTTACAAGTTGCGTCCTTTTGTCTGTCGTCATCGGACAAAACTACTTGCTAGCCAGGCACAGCGGCACACACCTGTAGTCCCAGCTACTTGGGAAGCTGAGGCAAGAGGATTGCTTGAGCACAGGAGTTCAAGGCTGTAGTGTGCCATGACTGTACCTGTGAAGAGCCACTGCACTCCAGCCTGGGCAACAGAGACACCCATCTCTTTAAAAAAAAAAAAAAAAAAAGCCACGCATAGTGGCTCACGCTTGTAATCCTAGCACTTCAGGAGGCTGCAGCAGGAGCTACACTTGAGGCCAGGAGTTTGAGACCAGCCTGGGAAACATAGTGAGACCCGGGAGACCCTCTCTACAAAAAAAAAACAAACACTTTTTTAAAAATTAGCCAGGCATTTAGTCCCAGGTATCAGAAGGCTGAGGTGGGAGGATCACTTAAGCTCAGGAGTTTGAGGCTGCAGGGAGCTATGACGGTGATACTGCACTCCAGCCTGGGCAACAGAGTGAGACCTTGTCTCTCAACAAAAACCCACCTAAACCAAACAAAAAACCTACTTGCTGAAACACAATATAAATGGCAAGAACAAGACCAACCTGCAGTTCATGCACCTGTGAATAGTAACAAGCTCTCATCAGCCACACTAGGGCAAAGGAAATGGAGTTGCCCCACCCCACACCCACATAGAAACAGACTGCTGATTGCCTCTTTGTAATTACTACCACAAAAAGTAAAGCAAATGACTGGAGCTAATGCCCTTAAGTTTGATTCTTTACTAATGGAAATGCACTTGTCAATGATCTAAAGATGCAGTTATCTTGGAAAAGTGATGTTGTAAGTTAATATAAAAAATGAAGCTGAGTAAAGGAATTCTGCCATTGTGAAACAAACAAAATAGATACTTCAAGCAGCAAAATATGACAAAACTCTGGCTTTCCATTTTTAAAAAAATCTGAGCAAGAGCGAGACCCTGTCTCTACTAAAAATAGAAAAATGAGCCAGGCATGGTGGCATGTGCCTATAATCCCAGCTACCTGGGAGGCTGAGGCAAGAGGATCTCCTGAGCCCAGGAGTTTGAGGTTGCAGTGAGCTATGACGACACCACTGCACTCTACCCAGGGCAATAGAGTGAGACTCTGTCTCAAAAAAAAAAAAAAAATTTTAAAAATCTGAACATTCAGAACTAAACCATAATACTACAAAAGTCTCCACAGTTAGAAAAACACAAATTTCTTAGATCACTTAAAGTTGGTTGTTTATTCATACCTCCACTTAACATACATGTATTTGCCAGGCACTGTTCTCAGGACCAGGGATGCCATGGTGATCAAGACAGACACAGTTCCTGACTTCATGGAGTTTACAACAGTAAACACAAGGAATAACGTATTATTGTATTATCTATCTCTCCCACAACGGACAACAAGGAAAAACATCCTTGAAGAAGGTACACAGGTTTTAATATTCTCGACAGTGTGACTTTAAAGCATTTTATGATAAATTGAAATGAACTAAAAATAAGAGTATTTCCTATAGTGATAAATGCCACTAAGAAATCCAAAAAGTGGCGAGAAAGGAGTGCCAGGAGACTAAGGATATTTAGGTAAGGCTTCATCATTGAACTGAACCCTCCAGGGTGAAAAAGAACCAAGTGTAACAAACTCAGTGTACTTGGGAGGGATGGAAAACCCATGTGGCTGGAGTGTGGGAAAGTTGGGAAAGTGGTAGAGGTGGGAAGGGAACAAGTCACAAAGGGTACTGTAGGCCACACAGGAGTTTGGATTTTATTTTATTATAGAAAGCCAGTGGCAGACTCTGAGCCTGGGAATGATAAGATCAGATCTGATTAAACATAATCATTTCTTGTTTAGAGCATAATATATTTTCAAGTAGAAATACATTATAAATGGTGTTACTGCAGTATTGCTTCTGTGCCTTCATTCAGCTATGATCTACCTAGTGTCTACTCTGTGTTAGGTTGCGTGCAAAATACTGATGAGGAATAGAACAGGGTCTCTGACCTTGAACTAGTCTGGTAGAGATGAGTAACATTCAACAAACAGTTATAATTACAATATGTATGAGAGTGGAATATGTAAAATCCTGTGAGTACCCAGGGTAAAGGGTGGTTAATCCAGCCTGGGGGAGTCCAGAAAGGAAGACTTCACAGAAGCCCTGGGTCTTATGGGACAAGCAGGGATTTCTTTAGTGGAGCATTCCTCTTAAGTGATACACCCAAGCCACTGGTAGGATACAAGAAAAGTTTGGGGCGGGCAAAGACTCTTCCTTTTAAAATATTTATATAGGATTATTACAGTGGAATGGGGAAAACAAGAGTTAATATGTAAAACTTGCAACTGTAACTTCACAGGTATTACTGCTTAAAACAGTAAGTAAGCACTCTGATAATTTAGTTTTTGCACAACACTGAAAATGCAGTTGTCTAAATGTCATTTCAACAAGTGATACTATATTCAGGGTGTGTGTGTGTGTGTGTGTGTGTGTGTGTGTGTGTGTGTGTGTGTGTGTGTGTGTGTGTGTGATACCCCCATTGTGAACTGGGGTTAAGAACTTTTTTTTTTTTTTGAGACAGAGTCTTACTCTGTTGCCCGGGCTAGAGTGCCGTGGCGTCCTAGCTCACAGCAACCTCAAACTCCTGGGCTCAACTTCTGCCTCAGCCTCCCGAGTAGCTGGGACTACAGGCACGCGCCACCATGCCTGGTTAATTTTTTCTATATATATTTTTAGTTGTCCGATTAATTTCTTTCTAATTTTAGTAGAGGCGGGGT
Organism: Indri indri; assembly: GCA_004363605.1. NCBI lineage: Eukaryota > Metazoa > Chordata > Mammalia > Primates > Indriidae > Indri > Indri indri. The sequence continues at coordinate 105 of RJWJ010041240.1, read as the reverse complement.
CTCACTCTTGCGCAGGCTGGTCTCGAACTCCTGAGCTGAAGCAATGTGGCCGGCTCGGCCTCCCAGAGTGCTAGGATTACGGGCCTGAGCCACCACGCGTGACCT
>RJWJ010041239.1:0-13595 GCA_004363605.1 Indri indri | reverse complement strand
CCGAGTAGCTGGGACTACAGGCATGCGCCACCATGCCCGGCTAATTTTTTCTATATATATTTTCAGCTGTCCAATTAATTTCTTTCTATTTTTGGTAGAGATGGGGTCTCGCTCTTGCTCAGGCTGGTCTCGAACTCCTGAGCTCAGGACGATCCGCCCGCCTCGGCCTCCCAGAGTGCTAGGATTACAGGCGTGAGCCGCCACGCCCGGCCCCTCATTGAAGTTTCTTGAATGTGGCCTTTTTGATTACAGCTATATTAATGTGGCCTTCCAACAAAGAAAGGTTCTCCACCTCTGATCTAAAGCAAGAAAATGAACTGATGCATTTGCAAGAGGTATTAACAAAGGTTGGAATTAAAATTGTTTTTGCTCAATACTTAGCTAAGCAGAACATCAGATTAACCTGAACCTCCCCGTCTCAGGAATCATCAAACTTAAAAGGACTGTTACTCTGGGGCATCGAGGGGGACCCAGGAAGAGTTCAGTGAGATAAAACTTTTCTGGAATGGCAGTTCTCTCTTACCTGATGCTCACTGCAGCGGTATCTGGCCCACTATCTCCTGCCCCACGCCCAAAAAAGAACCCACATCCTATTTAATCCCTAATGGTGCAACACTCAGTGAATAAATGGTTATTAAATTGTGACTAACTGGAATCCACTTACAAATGCCAAAGGTTATAAGTATTTCCATGCCATTCCTTCAATTTCACCCTACAAGAAAACATTCTGTCGCCACTTTTCAAAGTACGTTTTGCAGAAAAACAGAAACTCTGAGGGATTCAGAGGCAGTCTTTCTTAGCCCTGCAGGTTTAGTGGGTTTTGAGGCAGATGGTAAAGCAGTGTTATACTAAGAGTGGAGCAGAAAATTAAACATCAAGAAAGTAATTAAAAGCCAAATTTCAGCAACAGCATTTGCCTGCTTCGACTAACCCCACACTTTACGAGCAGTCCTTTATTTGGCACTTTATGAATATAGGTGGGCCCCATTTTATGAAGATCTAAACCTAGGAAACAAATTTAGAGTAATTTTTTGTGTTGGAGGGATACCTGTCAATGTTGAGGGAACTAATGACAGAGGTCCTTTAAACTGACCTCCTTTTAGTAAATTACATTTAGAAATGCCATGTTCAGCTTTATCGGGAGATAGACATCGTAATATCAAAGTGCACCGTGTTACTTTCGAGTTAGGTTATGATTTATGTGTTGCTGAGTAATGGTTTTCAGCCTAGACGAACAATGATCTACTGCAGCCGTCCCCAACCTTTTGGCACCAGGGACCAGTTTCACAGAAGACAATTTTTCTACTGATGGGGGTGGGAGAGTGGGGGGTGGGGGGGTGGCTGTGGGTGGAGCTCAGGCGGTGATGCCAGTAATGGGAGTAGCTTGGGGGGTTGGGGACCGCAGATCTACTGAGCTGCCTGTTTCTCTGGACTCTTTCAAAACTGCGGCCTCCGCAGTTGGTGCTATGTGACTTAGTGATCAAGAAGGCTTTTGTCACATGATCAATCCTTACTACCCAACTCTCACTGGTGAGAACTACATGCCAAAACCACAGGAACCTGGTTACTCTTTATCACAGAATCAGTACACTCAGCAAGAACACCTGAGCTCCCGCAGGCCCTGGAGCCAAGGGGAGCGGCCAGTAAGGAAGAACTTCTCAAGCTGACTCTACCCATGTAGGTAGAACACTGAACTGCAGAGACTAAGCTCCCAGAAGGCTCTAATTCACCTTGGTTTTGGATAACCTTTGCAATTCTCCTTGGTCTACATGTGATCATAAGAGAAGCAATATATTTAACTTTTTGGAGACTTTAAAAACTGAATTCGCCGGGCGCGGTGGCTCACGCCTGTAATCCTAGCTCTCTGGGAGGCCGAGGCGGGCGGATCGTTTGAGCTCAGGAGTTCGAGACCAGCCTGAGCAAGAGTGAGACCCCGTCTCTACTAAAAACACAAAGAAATTAATCGGATGACTAAAAATATATAGAAAAAATTAGCCGGGCATGGTGGCGCATGCCTGTAGTCCCAGCTACCTGGGAGGCTGAGGCAGGAGGATCGCTTGAGCCCAGGAGTTTGAGGTTGCTGTGAGCCAGGATGATGCCACGGCACTCTAGCCTGGGCAACACAGTGAGACTCTGTCTCAAAAAAAAAAAAAAAAAAAAAAACTGAATTCAAGGTGGGAGGGGGGAGAAGAGGATGGGTATATTCGCACCTAATGGGTGCAGTGTGCACCATCTGGGGGATGGACACGCTTGAAGCTCTGACGCAGAGGCAGGCAAAGGCAATATATGTAGCCTTTGTACCCCTGTAATATGCTGAAATAAAAAAAATTAAAAAAAAAAAAACTGAATTCAAGCTGGGCACATATGTGGTCCCAGCTACTCAGGAAGCTAAGGCTGGAAGATCACTTGAACCTAGGTGTTTGAGGCTGGCCAGGGCAACACAGTGAGATCCTGTCTCTCAAAAAATTTAAAAACTTGAAGTTTTTTAAAAAACTGAATTCTAAGATCATCTGATATACTTTTTCTGCCCTCAGAAATGATTTAATTACAGTGAGCAGCAAGGAAATTCCAGGGAATAAGAGCAGATTTCTTTCAATTTCCCATTTTTAAAGTCTCATCCAATATACTACAATTACAATTTTTTTGATACAGAAAACTAACATGAATTTAAGTGGAATCATACTGTTAGATCTACACAGTTCTTTCTGTGGTTCATCCACTATGCCTTAGTAGTAGTTCTGGCCTCTGTTGCTTCTTGTCCTTTGAACACAATATGGGGCAAGGTCATCTCATACCTGAGCTTCTTACCCTTTTTCCTCAAATGTCTTGAAGTAACAAATTCTGTCAAAGAAAAATGAACTCTCAGATCCACCAAGTATCTTAGCTCAAGCTGCTCTAACAAAATACCATCGATCGAGTGGCTTTAAAAAGCCACAGACATTTACTTCTCATACTTCCGGAAGCTGGGAAGTCCAAGACCAAAGTGCTGGCAGATTCGCTTCCTGGTGAGAGCACTTTTCATGGCTTTCAGACGGATACCTTCTCTTCCTTCTCGCTGTGTCTTCACATGGCAGAAAGAAAGAGAATGCTGGTGTCTTTTCCTCTTCTGTTAAAGGCACCCATCATGGCACCCGACTCTCATGACCTCATCTAAACTTAACTGCCTCTGCAAACCTCCCCTCCAAATACCGTCACGCTGGGGGTTAGGGCTTGGACGTATGAATTTGGGGGTTGGGGATGGGGGAGACCCAAACATTCAGTCCATAGCACCAATATACATCACTCCTAGGGAGGGTGGCTACTCCATCATATCACAGGATGGGGGAAAGCCTCCTCATAGAGGAAGGCTGAGGAAGAGTCAGAAAACCAAGGTAAGTCACACCATACAGACACCCTCGGAAGGCGTTCTCGGCTGGTTACATCAGAAGCACGAAATTATGAAATTAGAAAATGGAAGGACTCTAGGACCAAACTCATTGTCCTCTGAGCCCCACAATTAGGGTTCACTGGATTCCTTCTGATGCTTCCTTTGGGTGGGAGGATTCACACAGTCCCTGCCCCCACAAAACCCCTGGCAATGTGTCTGGCTCGTGTTCCAGAATCACAATGGAGCTTTTAAAAAACACACCAGAGTCTGGTGCAGGAGGCTGGTCCAAAACCGCCACCTCCCATAAACTTTGTTAAACAGCTGACTAAATGAATGAACACAAAACAATGAAAGACACAACAATCCCACCACCTGTAAATAACCACTGCTAGAGGAAGACTCTTACTTGAACCTTCTGTGTGAGTTCTGCCACCAAACTTTGAACATTTACCAAGCTTTAGAATTAATGTATTTTATTTAGCAGATCTTAAAAGAAACTTCTATTTGGCCTCCCCAAGGAACATCTCCCAATAGCATCGCTAACGGCAAAACCACTTCTGTTGTGTCATTTTGCAGCTCAAAACCCTGCACCGTTCACTGTGCTTCCAGAAACTCCACGTTTTTCATTCACCACAACCCACCCATCAGCTTCCCATCTCTTACTTAAAGAGACACCCTGTGCGCCAGTCAAATTCGATTACACAACATATCCTGCTTCTACGCCTTTGCCCCAAACCCTTCCCTGTCAAAGAATGACATTCACCTTGTGTGTTCAGAAAGAAACAATCTCCTTCATGAAATTTTCCCGTGGTGCCAGAGCAGGAGCGAAAATCCCAACTCTTCTCCAGGCGATATTACTTACAGCAGTTAACACAGACCACTCCGCTTTGGGGTTGACTGTCTACATTTGGTCTCCCCTACCATATTGTAAATTTCTTGAAGGGACGCTTGCCTTACCAATATTTGTATCTACCCTTGTCTCTCTACCTGCCCCCCTCTAAGCACTCAGCACTTAAAATACAAGAAATGAAGACAGGGACCAATGAAATGGTGTCCTTCAGAAAGCCTTGATTTGTCCCTATACCTGCTTGGAAACCACTGCACATAAGTTTATCATTGCAACTGTGGACAGCCCACACAACTGGAATCCTTGAACAGATATAAATCCACGTCTTATCCATTGGTTGTATCTTCTCCATAGTCAACACATGCCTACACCTTTCCTTGTAATTCAAAATGAAAAGCCAGTTTGAAAAGAGCCCCGTGGAATGTCATTAAAATGGTAAGTAGGGGATTTCCCAAAGATATCACTGCTCAAATGCAGACAAAAGGTGCGACAGCATGATGAGATTGTTATAATAAAATAGGAGACTAAGAAACAGGGCTGAGACCGGATCCAGGGGCCTACAGATTAGATGCAAATGTTAAAATAATAAGCAACCCTCAAACAAAAGCTATCTAGAGAGACCAATAACCAACGGCAAAAACCTGCTTCAACCAGCTTGGCAACTATCTCTGCCACCTCACATAAACTTTGGTTTATTTTATATAACATCATTTACATTACAGTTTAAAAATTCCTCTGCCCTTGAAATCGCCATGACAATTCCAAGGCAACCACATAAAATGTAAATTTTTTTTAAAAAATCCAATTCTAAGAATTACTACCTAAATTCCCAATAAAAGCCAACCCCTTAGCCTTAAATATTCCTCCCCTCGATTAATAAGACTTCCTCCCAGTGCCTGCCTGCTCTCCTCTCCCGAGAGTATACTTTCATTTTCCATAAAAAAACATCAGTTAGTTTATGTGGTGTGTCCTAAAATTCTTTTCCTGACATTTACCAAAAACTTAAAAAAACCCTCCACTTGGAGGCCGCTATCATCTTTGTGGCGAGCCAGCCAGGAGACGCTGCCTGAGCCTTTTGACTGTCATGTTGTCATTTGAGGTAAGCACGTCCTTGTGTCTCACTGCTTTTGCAGTTGCTCAGTGAGTTACAGGTGCAGAGCCCCGCCCCATCTGGCTGACCGTGGCTCCCCTCGGCTGGGGTGGCAGAGGGTCACTCCTCAGGCCATGCAGACTCAATGGTCACCAGACACTGGGTGACACCAGGCTAGAGAGCTGGCAGGGGACTTCCCCAAGCCATGCAGGAGCCCAAACGCTCCCTTTCTAAGCCATGGCAAATCCATGCCTAGCCTCTGCTGTTGGACTTCATTCTTTTCTGTACTGCTCCCCATATTTGGGGGCAAGATGCTTGCCCCTTAACATGCCCCCCAATCTCCTCCTGTTTGCTGTGTTTGTATTAGGTTTTTGTGGAAGGATTATGATGATAGACAGGGTGACCAGAGGGAAAGGGAACTCGGACTATGGTCTTGCTTGATCACCTGACTGAATGCCACAAAGTGGAGGTGGTTTGACATAATAAAACCCTATGGAGGTCAGCTCCACCTGGACAGCAAGAAAACTCTATGTTATTAAATGTTACATAGAAAATAGAAGATCAGCCTTCCAGACACAGAAAGCTCCACTCCCTTTAACCACTGTCAGGGCTAAAAATGCTCCATCCGATCTGGGAGAGAGGATGGCGGGATTATCGGAGGTCACGGAACCTGAGAGATGTTCTAGAGCAATACGCCCCAGCACAGGACACTACAACTGGACGTGGCCCATGCCTCAAACCCCTAGACAATTCCTCACCCCAGCCCCGGGTTTGTGGATGCTGGGGAGGGGATCTTCCCCGGGGCCACGACCACAGGGTGCCCAAACTCTGCAGGGTCCCATGGCTGACCACGGACACCATCACAATGGGCAGCGGGCAGGGAGAGGATGGGGACGCCCGTCCCCCATTTTCTTCCTTTCTTTCAGGTCTCACCTAGAAAGCCAGAAAGATAAACAACACCCTCTCCATTCTGAGGGATTCTCCCCTCAGCTATTTTGTCCAAATTTGGGCCTCCTTTAAATTAGATAACATTAAAAAAAAAAACCCACTCATATTCCTATGTAACACTGCCTGTCCCCAATATAAATTGGGTGAGAGGAAGGTCTGGCAGGTCACTGGGAATCTAAACTATAATACTATCCCCCAATTAGACCTCTTTACGAACAACAACAACAACAAAAAAGTCCAAAACAGTCCAAAATCCCTTATGTTCAGGCATTTATGGCCTTATGAGAAAACCCAGAGACACAGAGAGCTTACACCCTAACATACCGCCATGTAAAACTGGATGTTTCTAGGGCCCTTGACCTAAACCTTACACTTTCTTTTGATCCCAGTTCAGAAAACCCCAAAGTCCCCTCGGAGCCTCCCAAGCAGGGCCTGGAGCCTCTTGAGACAATTCCAGCCTCTACCCCTAAGCCCCCCACACTAGCCACTCATATAGCCTCAACCACCCGGCCCTAAACCCAGCCCTAGACTCCTATGCCCTTTGTAGGAGACAGCCATGGGCCAAAAAGACTTGTAACCACAGGCAAAAATCTGTTTCAACCAGCTTGTCAGCTATCTCTGCCACCTTACATAAACTTTGGCTAATTATAATATCATTTACATTATAGTTTTAAAATTTCTCCTCCCTTCAAATCACCATGACAATTCTAAGACAATCATATAAAATATAAAAATAAAAAAACCCAATCCTAAGAATTACTCTCCAATTTTTTTTTTTTTTTTTGAGACAGAGTTTCACTCTGTTGCCCAGGCTAGAGTTCCATAGCATCAGCCTAGCTCACAGCAGCCTCAAACTCCTGGGCTCAAGCGATCCTCCTGCCTCAGCCTCCCGAGTAGCTGGGACTACAGGCACACACCACCACACCTGGCTAATTTCTTTCTATTTTTAATACAGACAGGGTCTCGCTCTTGCTCAGGCTGGTCTCGAACTCCTGACTTCAAGTGATCCTCCTGCTTCGGCCTCCCAGAGTGCTAGGATTACAGGTGTGAGCCACCACGCCCAGCCACCTACCCAAATTCATGATAAAAGCCAATCCCTTTAGCCTTAAATATTCCTCCCCTCAATTAATAAGATGTCAAAAGACCAAAAACCACTTTCTCCTGATACAACTACTCTCTTTCCAGCCTGCCCATTCTCCCCGAGAGTGTACTTTGATTTTCAATAAAAAGCTATCACTTGCTTGGCTTATGTGGTATGTCCTAAATTCTTTTCCTGATTTTCACCAAAAACTTAGAAAAACCTCCACTTGGAGGCCGCTAACAAGAAGAGCTAGGCCAGGCACTCCATAAAGCATCAGTAAACAGCTGACCATCTTTTGCTCACACTCAGTAGTTTATATCTCAGTGTTTCACATTCATAACAGAAACCTAAAAAGGGGTGAGACCCTTTCTGATTAACACCAGTGGAACCAGGCAATGACAGCAGATGCCACAAGCAGATTATGACATAAACAGGGGAAGAGGAAGACAGAGAAAAATGTAGAGGTTCAGAAGTGAGAAGTGATCAAGTATTCTCACTAGTTGTCTCAGGGGGCCTCTTAGGGGCACCCCACAATCAGCCTTCTGCAGAGACAGTGGACTAAGGTGTCAAAGTCCAAGTTAATAATTAACAGCGTTTTTGTCCTTTCTTCTGTGTTCACTTTGAAAAAAGAACACCGAACACTAGAGTCAGCTGTTTCATAACAGTCCATTTTTAGTTTCATTCATTTCACAAACGCTTATTGGGCAAGGGATTTTCAGGTAAGAGGTACATAAACATAGGAACCCATCCCTGCCCTTAAGGAGTTCCTAATTTAGTGTAATTTAAATATCAGTCACCAAAGGAATTTAGTGAACCCACCCTCAATCCCAGGTTCCTCTTGGATACAGCATTTTAAGTCAATACCCATATTTTGTGATAGAAAAGGCCACCCCAGTAACTTGGGAACAAAACTGATTTTTAAAAATTATGGGCCAGGCATAGTGGCTTGAGCCTGTAGTCCCTGCTACTCCAGAGGTTGAGGCAAGACATTTGCTGGAGCCCAGGAGTTCGAGGCTGCAGTGAGCTATGATCGTACCACTGCACTCCAGCCTGGGCAGAGAGACCCTCCTCTCAAAAAAAAAAAAAAAAAAAAAGATAAAATAGGCCAGGCACAGTGGCTCCCAGGAGGATGGCTTGAGGCCAGGAGTTCCAGACCAGCCTGGGCAATATAGGGAGACCCTGACTCAAAAAAAGAAAAGAAAAAAGAAAAAAATTATGAACAGTTTTTCAATCTCAGGATTTACAACTCTTTTTTTTTTTTGGTAGTTTTGAAATCCACCCGAACCCAAGACAAAACAAACAAAACCAAAACTGCGAAACCATCTAATACTAAGTCCTATACCAAGTAGCCTGTGTGCTCCACCTTGGCTGCGATTCAGATCACCTGCCAAGCTTCCGAAAATCCCAAAGCCCACGCTGCACCTCCAACCAATTAAGTCAGAAGCTCCGGCAGCGAAACCTCAAGTGACTCGAACGTGCTCCCAAGGTTGAGAACTACTGCCACAGATCACTCTGCCCTGGAAACGGAGGACCGCGATCCTCATTCCTCAAGGAGAGCTGCCACCCGCCTCGTCCTACACACAGGCCACCAGCAAGTTTTCCCAGAGGCAATTTTGTGTTTCATAAAATCAAGAACGGAATACGATCCTCTCCCACCTGGAGGAGCGAGAATGCGAGAAAGTCGTGTTGGATTTAACAAAGCCACGGCTCTCGTTAATGTCGCGTCTGCGCGGGAACAGTCGCAGGCTCGGCTCTGGTGGCGGAGCCGCAGAGAAGCCCCTTGACGCTTCTCTCGTCTCCACCTGGTAGGGTCCTGGCTTCCGGGAGATGGGGAAGGAAAACGGAGAGCGCAGCGTCGGGGGATGGGATCGCAGCAGGAAGAGCACAGGCTGTCCCTGAGAGGGTGGGATAAAGCAGGGCTGCGGGGCGCAAGGGGTAGCGGCCGGGGGCCGGGTACTCACGCAAGTGCCACCCAGCTTGTGTCTCTCCACCACGGCGGCCCTGGCGCCGAGCTCTGCCGCCCTGCGCGCGCTGGCCAGCCCGCCCGAGCCGCCCCCGATCACCAGGTAGTCGTAGCAGGCGGCGGCGGGCGGCGGGCAGTGCGGCTGCGGCTTCTGCGTGCCAGCCATGGCACGGGACAGGGCGCGCGGGGCGCGGGCGGGCGCAGGCAGCGGGAGGCCGGGGAAGGCGCGCGCCGCCCGCCTCCAGCTCGCGCTGCAGACCCGGGGCAGCAGAGCCATGCACGCGGAAGTGGCGCGCCGCGGGGGGCGGGCCCTGGGCCGGGGGGGCGCGGGCGGCGGGCCAGCGCAGCCTCACCGTGACTAAGCACCGCACCGCGCCGCGGTTGGGGGCGAGGGGGGCGGGGCTCCAGGCGGGCCGGGGCTCCCCGGGACCCGAGGGCCCCGCCTCTCGGCCTCGGTCTTAACCCTGGCCCCTGCGTCCCCGCATCCGGGCGGCGCCAGTCAGAGGTAGGTTTCTGGAGTCCCCTAGGGGCGAGGCGGGGAAGGACGAACGCCCTCACTGGTTTCCTCCTACTTTGCCCGAGCGGACGCCTTGGGGAGTTGCCAGTGGTGCTGGCTTCTGTTTGGGGTGTTGATGTTTCTTGAAGTTTGTTCCAGAGACTACCTGGAGTGCTGATTCCTGGGCCTTAACTCGGGTCCCTAGAATAAGAATCTAAGGGGGCGAGACCCCAAGAGTCATTTTTTAAAATTAATTTTTTTTGGAGATAGGGTCTTGATTTGTCGCCCAGGCTGGAGTGCAGGGGCGCGATCACAGCTCACTGCAGCCTGGAAGTCCAGGGCTCGAGCGATCCTCCTGCATCAGCCTCCTCAGTAGCTGGAACTGTAGGCGCGCGCGGAAGCCACCGTGCCAGTGTAGGGATCTACATTTTAAACCACACTCTCTCCCACCTTCAGGTGATTCTTAAGCACATTTAGTTTGAGAAACACTGGAATAATGGGTTGAATCTGAGTAATGCTTTTTGTGATCCACAGATGAAGCATAAAGATAGGGTCAGGATGGAGACATGCAAGCATTGACCGCTCAAGCTGGAGAGACTGAGGTAGTCTTCTGGAATTTCTAGAAGGTCCAGCTGCACAGTACAGAGTAGTAAGTGTGCCCATCGCCCACAAGGACAGCATACAGGTCATCTGACCGCAAGGCTGAGAGCCCTACAGGCAAACAAATGAAGATCAGGGTGGCAAATAGCTAGGCCACGCACACTTGAGGGGGAATGGGAATGAACTGCACCCAATTAGAACGGTATACGATTTTTTCTTCTTATTAAAAAGTAATATGGAGCCGGGCGGTGGCTGACACCTGTAATCCTAGCACTCCAGGAGGCCAAGGCAGGAGGATTGCTTGAGGTCAGGAGCTCCAGACCAGCCTCGGCAAGAGCAAGACTCTGTCTCTACTAAAAATAGAAAGAAATTAGCCAAACAATTAAAAAATAGAAAAAATTAGCCAAGTGTGTGGTGGTGCATGCCTGTAGTCCCAGCTACTTGGGAGGCTGAGGCAGGAAGATTGCTTGAGCCTACGAGATGGAGGTTGCTGTGAGCTAGGCTGAGGCCATGGCACTCTAGCCCGGGCAACAGAGCGAGACTCTGTCTCCAAAAAAAGAAAAGAAAAAATCAGCCAGGTGAGGTGGCTCACACCTGTAATCCCAGCACATTGGGAGGCCTTGGTGGGAAGATTGTTTGAGGCCAGGAGTTTGAGACCAGCCTCGGCAATATAGTGAGATCCAAACTCTACCAAAAATTTTAAAAATTAGCCGGGTGTGGTGGTACACATCTGCAGTCCCAGCTACTCCGGAGGCTAAGGCGGGAGGATTGCTTGAGCCTAGGAGTTCAAGATTACAGTGAGCTATGATTGCACCATTGCTGTCCTGCCCAGGTGACAGTAAGACCTTGTCTCAAAAATATTATTTTTGCAGTTTGAGTTTCCAGGTGTTGGCAATAAAGCCTAAAGTTAGAAGAAGTACTTTCAAAAGTAGCTATCTTATTATTTAGAAAAAAACTACAAACATAAAAATAAATTTCATAAACCTAAATGTAAAAGCTAAAATACAAAGCTTTGAGAAGAAAACATAGGAGAATCTTCCAACTGCACGATAGGCAAAGGTTTCTTAAACCGGACATATAAAGCAATAGCCATAAAAGAAAAAACGTGATAAATTATCATCAAAATTAAAAACTTACGCTCACCTAAAAGTCATTAACAGCTGGGTGGAATGGCATATGACTGTAGTTCCAGCTACTCAGGAGGATTGCTTGAGTCCAGGAGTTCAAGGTTGTAGTGTGCTATGATTATGCCTGTGAATAGCCACTGCACTCAAGCCTGGACAACTCCATTTCTAAAAAAAAAGTCATTAAGAAAATAAATAGGTGGCCAAGCATAGTGGCTCACACCTGTAATCCTAACACTTTGGGAAGCTGAGGCAGGAGGATTATTTGAGGCCAGGAGTTCAAGATGAGCCTGAGCAACATACCAAGATCCCGGCTCTACACAAAAAAAGGTTTAAAAAATTAGTTGGGCATGGTGGTGCAGGCTTGTTAGTCCTAGCTACTAGGGAGGCTGAGGCAGGAGGATTGCTGGAGTCCAGGAGTTCAAAGTTACAGTGAGCTATGATCATACCACTGCACTCTAGTCTGGACAACAGAGTAAGACTCTGTCTCTTAAAAAAAAAAAAAGAAAGAAAAAGAAAATAAATAGGTAACTATTTAGTGTAAATATACACAAAACATATATCTGACTGGTATCCAGGCTATATAAGAAGTAGGACTCATTAAAATGAAAGAGAAAAAACAGTTTTGAATAGACACTTCAAAAGAAGATGAATGACCAATAAGCACACAAAAAAGTATCAGTAGGCACCAGAGGAACACAACATTACCATGAGAAATCACTAAACACCCACCAGAATGGCTAAATAAAATATAGCGACAACACCAAATGCTGGCAAGGATACAGGGAAACTGAATCATTTACGTTGCTGGTGGGACTATAAGATGGTACCACCACTCTGAAAGAGGGCATGGCAGTTCTTACAAAACTACACATGTGCTTGCTATATGACCCAGCAATTGCACTCTTGGGCATTTATTTATCCCAGAGAAATGACAACTTACGTTCACATAAAAACTTATACACAAACGTTCACAGTAGCTTTGTTCATAGTAGCCAAACCTGGAAAAAACCCAGATGTCCTTCACGTGTGACTGGTTCATCAAACTATGGTACATTCATACCAAGGAATACAACTGAGCAGGGTCCCTGGTTCATCAAACTATGGTACATTCATACCAAGGAATACAACTGAGCAGTAAAAAGGAATGAATATTGATACATACAACAACTGGCATGGATCTCAAGGAGATTGTGTTGAGTAAAAAAGCCAATCTTAAAAGATAACATGCTATATGATTCTACTTATATTCTTAAAATGGCAAAATTAAAGAGATGAATTTTATTTGTCTGTTATACCTCAATAAAGGCAGAGGAAAAAAAGAGATGGAGAACAGATTGGTGGTTGCCTGAGGTTGCTGGTGGTGAGGGGTAGAAAGTGAGCTGGCTGTGCCTAAAAAGGGTTACATGAGCAATTCTTGCAATGGAACTATTCTGTACCTTGACTGATCATGGTCACTTTAATCTACTACATAGGTGGTAATATTGCACAGAACTAAATCGCATACACACGTGTATGTAAAACTTGTAAAATCTGAATAAAGTCAGTGGATTGTGTCAATATATGTTTCCTGTTTGTGATATTGTACAGTAGTTATGCACAAATTTAACATTTGGACAAACTGGGTAAAGGATATATGTGATTGCTATTATTTCTTATAACTGTATGTGAATCTATAATTATCTCAAAATGTTAAAATAATTATGCAATGTGAACAAAGCCTTACCCAAAGAGTATGTTTTATATAATTTCATTTCTAGAAGTCATAGAAGAGGCAAAATTAATCTGTGGTGGAAAAAAAACAGAACAATGGTTACTTTCTGTCCAACATTTTGTATTTTGATAGGGATTTGGGTTGCACAGGTGTATACATACATATGTTGAATCTCAAGGAATGGTACACTTAAGATGGGTGCATTTCATTGCAGTTAATGATATGCATGACGAAGTATGCGTATCATATGAAGTATGTGAAGGAAACGAGAATATGTCAAACCAAAATATGCCTCTTTCACATAAGAATTTTTTTTTTTTTTTTTTTTTTTTTTTTTTTTTTTTTTTTTTTTTTTTTTTTTTTTT
>RJWJ010041238.1:0-13596 GCA_004363605.1 Indri indri | reverse complement strand
CACTGATGTGGGCTGGACCCCCGCTCATTTTGCAGCTGAGTCAGGCCACCTGAATGTACTCAGAACTCTCCACGCATTGCATGCGGCCATTGACGCCCCAGACTTCTTCGGTGACACACCAAAGAGGATCGCACAGATCTATGGGCAGAAAGCCTGTGTGGCATTTCTGGAGAAGTAAGTTTAATTTTTTTTTTTTTTTCACCTATAGAAGGGGCAGAGAAACAAGAGTCTATGATCGAGGTCTTGGGTGACACAGTGGTCTCAGGTCAATGAAAATGAAATGAGGAAATTCAGCCAACGGACAATTGTTTTTATTGATTTTTTAGTTGAGCTATTTAATTAATTTTTTCATTGAAATGACTAGTTTGCGGGTGAAAACTATATTGACCTATTGTTTTAGAGTATACAAAAATGATCTCAGATAAGAGAGTGGGGATATCAAGTCTGAAGATGGGACATGGTACAAGAATCATGACCTTCAGCTTTCTGAAAGGTCTCAAACTAGCTGTGTGGCCTTGTGCAAGTCAAGTTACCTTCCTGACCCTTGGTCTCCTCATATTTAAAATGAGGCCGGTGAACTAGACTTTTTCTATTTTTCAGGACCTTTCTATCTTTTTGAACTTCTATGTTCATCTATGAACCCCTTACCTATCTACACACCGAAGATAGGAATTTGTCTAGCATTTGTTCATTTTTTCATTCTACCGAGCATTCAGACATAATTAAGTACCAATTATGTATATAACAGTGATATCTCTGAGAGGGATGGAAATAAAATTTAGGAATTTATAATGTGATTGGGTCAATAAGTAATTCATACAAGAAAAAGTAGAGTGACAGAAGGAGGGCATTGTTGCTTGGAAACCAAGTGAGACGGACAGCAAATCTATCTGTAGGGGCAGTTCATGGCGGGGGAGGAGGGCGACAGTGAAATGCCCCCTAAGAACTTCAAAATACAGTTATCTTCAGAATGTTAAACTAAAAAAATCTTTGCCTGTGATGAGATTGGTTATCTGTAGAAGTAACCCAAGAGACCCTCTCTTAAAGGTGGTGTCTCACATTAAAAATATCCTGAATCACAATTGAGGTCATTTGGGGAGCAAAGAGGCAGAACCTTGAGTCCTGACTCGCAGACTGTCTCTTCTCCCCAGTTTCTGCTGTTATCCCCCACGTTCCATGATCTCCATCCACTGTGGACCTCGGCATCAGCATTATTCTCTGAACTTTTTAAAACTCTGACATACCACTGTGTGACCATAGCTCCCTTCATTTTATCAGTTCCTGGGTCACCACACAGGTCTTTGAAGATCTCTTGTCATCCAATTTGTCCTTTTTCTCCAAATCTGTCACCTGCCTGAAGATGTCACTAATTTCCCCCTGCCATCTGGACACCATGATACACTATTTCTTCCACTCTCTTCCTGCTAGTCTTAACTTCCCAACCCTTGGTACTTTTGTAGCATAAAATCCAGAATTCCCAACCTTGGATGAATCTCTGTCTTCCCCACTCCTATGCATGGTCAGCTAGAGACAATCCTACAAACAAGTAGATGGATATTCCCAGAAGTTTTATGATTTCCACCTTTAGTGGAGCCCTCAGAGCAGCTTGGCTGTCTCTTTCTGTCATACTCTCTCCTTGACAATTCCAATTCTCCTTGACAATTTCCCATCACACCTGAGCTTCTCAGAGGGTAAGTCTTCTGCCTCAGAGAGAATATTGAAGTCATGGGGGACACATTTTTCAAGCCCTACATGTATAGATTTTATAAACACCGATATCAGTTCCTTCTTGCTTTCCTGTCCCTCCTGTGAAAAGTGTTATACCTCCATATGGACCCTTGATCAAATCTTTTATGTCTTCTACAACTGTGATCCCCATCCCCTGGGCCATGGACTGGTACCCATCAGTGGCTTGTTAGGAACTGGGCCACACAGCAGGAGGTGAGTGGTGGGTGAGCAAGCAAAGCTTCATCTGTATTTACAGCTGCTCCCCATCACTCACATCTCTGTCAAAGCTCCACCTCCTGTCAGATCAGCAGCAGCATTAGATTCTCATAGGAGCAGGAACCCTACTGTAAACTGCGCATGCGAGGGATCTAGGTTTCTGACTCCTTATGAGAACCTAATGCCTGATGATCTGAGGTGGAGCTGAGGCAGTGATGGTAGCACTGGGGAGCAGCTGCAAATACAGATTATCATTAGCAGAGAGGTTTGAGTGCACAATAAATGTAATGTGCTTGAATCATCCCAGAACCATCCCCTCCACCTCCAGTCCCTGGAAAAACTGTCTTCCATGGAACCAGTCCCTGGTGCCAAAAAGGTTGGGGACTGCTGCTCTACAAGACCATCATTCATGTATTCTTTGTTATATTTTTATTCTTTCTCCTGCATTTTTAGTTTTTTCTGTTCCTTCCCTTGACTTCCTTTTGGTGTGTGAAAATGTTCAGATTCTATTAAACACACAAAAAGTCAAAGGCCCCTCTAACTTCTGCTGTGTCTTTCTTCCTCCCTATACTTCTAAGCTACATGTCAATCTGCACAATTATCTCTACTTTCTCACCTCTCACCCACTTTTCAGACTTCTTCCCCCATCCTTGTACTGAATCAGCTCTCACCCAAGTTCCCAGGGAGCTCCTTCTTGCTAAACCAATGGCCGCTTCTCAATACACATCTTACCTCTACTTAATTCAGTATTTGATATTCCCAAAACTCTTCTCTCTTGCTGTATCTGATGCTGCTCTCTTTTCGTTTTCCTTTTACCTCTCTGATCACGTCTCGTGATTTTTTTATATGCTTTTCCTAAGAATAAATCTCATGATTTACTTTTGCATGCCTTTTAGATGCTGACATTCCTCATGGTCCTGTGCTTGGCTGTCCTCTACTGACTTTCTCTGAGTAATCTCCATCCTTCCCTAGTGACCTGTGGGTGGATGAACATGATACATGATTTCAGCCTAACTGAAGCGGAGGAGGAGTGGCTCCCCCGCAAAGAGCGGGGAGCGCTATTACCGTGGAAAGCACACAGGCAGGGATGAGCAGACAGAAACAACAAAGGACAATCACATCACGTGCCAGTCATTCCTACTTATCAGCGTCTCCCGCTAGGAACTTCCCTTCTGACGAAAGGTTTAGAAAGAAGAATCCTTGATTAAGGGGAAATTAGTCTGGACCTTGAAAGATAGCTAAGGCTTGGCTAATGGAGGAAGGAGGAAAACTGCTGATGTGGAGTGAAGGCACCAACTTGGAAGGCACAGGTGGTGTGTGTATGTGAGGAGGAAGAGGGACAGTGGAGGGACGGTGCAGGAATGAGTGGCCTGGCTAAGCAGAGATTCACGCTAGAGAGGAATAGAGGTTAAGGTCGGGCGAGTGGGTGGGTGACCATAGTGAGCCCAGCAAGCACATGAGTGTGAGCTCAGCAGGGGACTGATGAGCCGGAATAGATGCCTTAGCAATTGACTCGTGTAGCGGGGGAGGTGCCAGTGGTCCTGTGCAGGCAGAAGTGAAGACAGACTTCAGGCGAGGAGATCACTTGAGGGATTTCTTAACAGTTCACCTTGTGAGTAAGGGAGCTCCCAGGCTAGGATGATGAAGAAAAAGGACATAAGAGAATTTCAAAAGAAGCGTAAACAGTATTTAATAATTTTACGAACGTCCTAGAGATCACCTGGAACAATTTAACTTTTGATTCAGCCTCCCTAAGTGATAAACTACTCATGCAACAAATAATTTTGAGTCCTACTATGTGCAGTCATTGAGTAAGACATTAAAAAGGGCCTAAAGATAAGTCAGGTACAGTGCTGGACATCAAGAAGTTCCCTGTCTGGGAGAGGAAATCACTCGTTCACATAAATAACACAAATACAGGATAGTGACAAGGCACAGGAGGGACGCTCTGTGGTCTGAAGATAGAAAGATCATTTCCAGCTTGGGGAGGGGGCAGTGAGGGTCAAGCGGGTTTGCTGTGCTTTGAATGAACTGTGCTTTTTACACTCAAGATGCTGTTTGCCCTGCCCATACCGTCATCTAGCCTCTCAAATTCCATTTGTCCTCATAGTGTTCAAATTTTATCTCTGTGAAGTGACTTCCACCAATGTTTTCAAACAAGCCACATACTCACCTTTGGCTTCACATACAAAACTTCCCATTGTCTATGTGTGTATGATAATCCATTTGTCTGTCTATCTGTTTATTATCCATCCGTCCATCTACTATTATCCATATTTTTATATCATCCATCCATACATATAATACATATGTAATTATGTGTGATTTTTATTTTCTTCCTTATGTTTCTGTACTTTTAAATTTTATACAAAGAACATACATCATTCTTATAATTAGGAATAATACAATTAAAAATAAACAAAGGAAAGCAGCCTCCCAATCATAGCCAGGTTGCTTTATAAATGTGAGCACTTTACGAATTAGCAGCATCTTTTTCAAACCGAGTGACTGTCTTTGAGTCTATTAACATCGCACTGCGGTCACACCAGTTTTCTCTACTTCCGAGTAGTTTCCGTGGTGTACCAGACCTCCCTAAGTGTACACTTGGAAATGCTCACACGTGCCCTCCTTCCTCCTGGGCTGCAATTGCCCCTTGCGAGCAGCGCAGGGAGAGAGGCCCCGCTGCTCCCCGCGTTCAGAGCCGCCCCCTTCTTTCCTAGGGCCGAGCCCGAGTGCCGGGACCACCGCCGCGCCGCCCTGCAGAGGGGGCTGCCTCTGGATGAGCGGGACGGAGACTGGGACGCCAAGAAAAGGGAGCTGGAGCTGTCTCTTCCCTTCCAGAATCGAAACGCTAATAAAAGGAATAAGAAGAGCCAAGCCCCCCCCAGGCCCGGCAATCCCAAGGAGAGGAGGGTGTGAGAAGAGCTGGCACGCGCCTGCGATCCTTCCGTGACTTTACTCACAGCCCCTTACCCAGCGGGCTTCTGCCAGAAGCTCAGGACCTCGTTCAGTTTGAAAGTCTTGCCTGGGTGCTCTCTGTAGCGGCTGTTATTTCCTTGCTGAAAAATGCTGTCCGCAAGAATTACCATTTTGTCATCAGTGATTCGCACTGTCAGCATCTCCTGATCCTCCTTCCCCTGCAATTACAGAATTTCAGAGGACAAGGAAAGAGTTCTCCGAAGGAAACCTGATTTTTTTCAATGTTAGAAAAAAATTAAAAACAAAAGTCTCAAAAATATTCAATGTAATCAGTTCGTCTATGAAAAAAATTATTCGTTGTTGCATAAACCAAGCAAAGAAGTGAACAAAGGTATTTTCCAGTTACTAGCTATTTTTTCTTTGTGGGTGGGAGCCCGCAATCCCAGCATGGACATTTTTATCCACAATCATCTCTACATAGAAACAGTCTGGGCAATAAACCAGCTCAGTGAGAAATAACTAGCAACCCTTGAATTAGTTTAATTTCATCCCACATAACTAATGATAATGTCAAACAAGGGAACATCATTATAGGTCTACTTTTTCTACTGAAAATGTAAATACAGATCAGATACTCCCAATAAAAATATAGCATCCAAACTGAGATGTAAAATACACATTAAATTTTGAAGACTTAGTACAAAAAATGTAAAATGTCTCATTAATAACACTTAATATTGATTACATGTTAAAATAATAATATTTTGGATATCAGGTTAAACAATTATATTATTAAAATGAATTTTATCTCTTTCCTTTCACTTTTTAAAACACGGGACTACTAGAATGTTTGAAATTACTTATGCGATTTGCGTTTTATTTCTATTGAACAGCACTGCTATGGAACGCAGACAACATACAAAGACCCTACTAGTAAACTGGTCTGGTGTGTTTTACTTTTCTTGGCTACTCCACATTCCAGATTCACTAATTTCTCTGCCTAAATCAATGTCTTTAGCTACTAAACATCTTTATTATGCATTCTTCAATTAATGCTTGTTTAATACAGACCATACGTGCTTCGAATGTTCTGAAATGAAAAAAAAAAATGCTTGAATATCTTATAGGAAAGCAGTACAGCTACAGAGGATACATTTTCTAGTGTTTATCAACCCCTGAGAATCAATCCCTTTCTCTATTATCTGAAATTCACAGGATGGATCCTGCTTGCCACGTTTTTGCTGGTCCCCAGCCAGAACAAACATCAGAAGACAACTGACTTGAGAGGGACTACTAGAATTCTTCTCCTGAGTATTTGAAAAGAATTCTTCATGAGATGTTGGACTAGTAGCAGATAACTTCAGAAGTATGGAATGGCTAATTCTACAATAGGGCCGAGAAAGTGCGGAGAGGTCTTCTACAAAGAGGAAAAGAAAACTGATGCGAAAGATGGAGAGATAGAGACAGATGAATAGATAGACAACAACTTTTTATTCCTGGTTCTGGCTCCTTACTCAGGAATCTGTGAAATATTATTTTCATAATAAAATTTCCCCTTTACTTATAGCATATTGAATTGATTTTTTTCCCTGACAACCAGACTTTTCTAATATGTACAGTATTTTAAGGTCACGGGCTTATAAATAAAGCAGACTTAGGTTTGTATCCTCCTCTGTTGAAATAGGCAGAATAATCCCCGTTTGTTGGGGTTGCTGTGAGGATGAGATGGACAGTAGTATGCAAGATGCTGCCATTGGTGCACTGCAACTGCTCCGTGCCATGGCTCTTGTATTACTATAGAAGTGAGCTCAGTTTTCCCCTGGGAATTCCGGTGGGGTCCAGGAATAATGCCCTTGACTAGTCAAGTGAGGATCTCCGTTGTCCAGTCCATGAATATCCCTTGTCTAGTTTTATGACATGGATAATAGCCTGTCTTCCATTGGCTGGACAGACCTGGACCAAACCGGGATAAGTCAAGTGTCCTTTGGGGTCTCTTACTGTGTCCATAACCCTATGCCCTCCCAGTGCCCTCACTGTGCCCTCCTTTCATTGCTTATTCTTAAGGAGGTATTAGGAGAGATATTTCTTCTCCCATGAGTTTTTGTATAGTAAATGAGAATAACCAGGAAGAGGACACTAGAACAGCTTCTCTGTATGAAGAATTTGATGCAATATAGATAGACTCTGTGCTAAGAACTTAACATGTATTATATCTAGTCTGCATGACATAGCTGCAAGGCAGGTATGATTATCCCCAATTGACACTATAAACTGAAGTTCTGAGAGGTTGAGTGACTTGCCCTAGGCCTCCTGGCTGATATGTGTATAGCCTTTAAAGACTGACTGGATTTGGATGGAATGCTAACCCTCAGGCTCTGGGACCATGGGTGGGTTGCTTAACTTTCTAGTAAATTGGGAATAATACCAGTGCCTATGCCGTAGTGTTGTGGTGAGGATTAAATGAGATTACACATGCCAGGCACTTAGCACAATGTCCTCCATGTGGTAAGGGGTCATTAAATGTCAATTGTTGTGGTGCTTATTATTTTTCATAGCCTTCAATGTCCCAGATATATAACAGAGAAGGAAGGCTTGCTAAGAAGTGTTAGCGTCAGTCCTCAGGGAGAGTTTTGTAGGGCAGTATTCTCTCTGAAGCCCATCAAAGCCCTGAACACAGGTGCCCACCCATTTTCCTGCCCCTGAGGTTGAGCTCTCCACCAGGCAGCCTCAGGGCTGAGGCTTAGCCCTAGCAAAGTGCATGGGTAATAACAGATGAACTTCCCACGTCCCGCCTTCCCTCTGTTGTGAGGCCAGTCCAGCTCAACAGATATGAGGATGTGAGCAGGTGGAGGGTGTGGTATTTGCAATCCTCATCTGTTCTCTCCCAACCTCACAGGCTGGGAGGATTAGCTGTTTACACAGTATAGGAAATAAAGGCGGCACCATGTCATAGAAAGGGCAGTGGAGAGGAGAGAGGCCATTCTGGGCTTGACTCGGCATGGAACTGGCCATGTGACTGTGGGCAGTGATGCTGGGATAAGAACCCTTACCTGTAAAACAAGAGGGTAGAACTGGATTAATATCACATTTAATCCCGATTTCACATATAAGTCTGGGACCCTCTGACCTAGCCTGTCAAGAAACCAAGATAAAGCAGGATGTCATTCCTAATGAATTCACACAGACATCCAATCTAGATATTTAAATTAAGATATTCACATTTGTAAGAATCATTAATTTTGGACCAATACAAAGCCTTGAACTCATGAAGGAAATGAAAAGAAATGATGTTTTTCTCACTATAGAAGATCTAAAATAAGCAGAATCCTCCCTCCCCCATTTTTTCTTTTCACCAGAAATCATATATTTATAGAGTCATGCTTTGTGCTTAGCACCATGCTTGGTTCTGAGAATCAAAAGATAAATAAAGCCAGTGTAGGCTGTGTGCTCTTGAGGGCACTTATCTAACTTTAGGTACCCATTGCTTAGAAAAACAATTATAAATATTTGCTGAAAGAAAATGAAGCGAGTTATAATCAAAATATTAGAAGATACAATATAAATGAGAAATACAAGCTGTTACAGGTTGAATTTTGCCCCCTATCAAATTCATATTTGAAGTCCTAATCTTCAGTTCCTCAGAATATGAATTTATTTGGAAATGGGGTCATTGCAAATATAATTAGTTAAGATCGTACTGGAGAAGAGTGGGCCCCTAATCCGATATCACTGGTATCCTTACAAGAAGAGATACACGCAGAGGGAGGAGGATGTGAAGAGACACAGGGCGAAGCCGGCCATCTGCAAGCCAAGGAGAGAGGCCTGGAACAGATCCCTTCCTCACAGCCCTCAGAAGAAGCCAACCCTGCCAACACCTTGATTTTGAACTTCTAGCTGCCAGAACTATGAAACAATGAATTTCTGGTTTAAGCCATCCAGTTTTGGGTACTTTGTTATGGCAGCCCTAGCAAACTAATTCAGAAGCTCATAATTCAGAGCTACTTCTAATATACTACCAAGAAGGTAAGTAGCATTGTATATGTCCAGGACCCGTTGGCGTAGAAAGTAGGTTTGAATTTTGGCCAGTGATTGAATTATATGGAAATTTTTTTCTTGGCCATGGAAGATTTTTATATCTTATTTTAAAAAAAACAATATTTATTATGGATTCTAAGAACTGTACCACAGGAACAGTGCATTTAGGGTGTATCTCCATGAAATAAAGGCAACTAGTTAGAAAGATGAAAAATGCAGCCAACAACGTTATTGTTTAGTATTTACGTTATCAAAAAGGTTGGTGGGATTTATTTTCTTAACAATACCAATTATTTAGCATTCCTTGGGAGAAAATCCCAGATAGCCTGGTTTCAGCCAAAAACATGGTTAAAGTTTTTTTCTTTCTAGTTTTCTGAGTTTTATTCTTGACCGTATGAATTAAGGCCAGCATTTTATGTTCTGTTTCTGTCTTATAGACTCTGGTGCCAGGCATTGTTCCCTTAAAAGTCACAGAAGATAAACTTCATGGGAGAAAACAAATAAAAGCATCTAACAGGCCAGGCGTGGTGGCTCACACCTGTAATCCTAGCACTCTGGGAGGCCGAGGGCGGCGGATCATTTGAGCTCAGGAGTTCAAGACCAGCCTGAGCAAGAGCGAGACCTTGTCTCTACTATAAAAATAGAAAGAAATTAGCTGGACAACTAAAAAAAAAAAAAATCTACATATATATGTAAATTAACTGGGCATGGTAGTGCATGCCTGTAGTCCCAGCTACTTGGGAGGCTAAGGCAGAAGGATCACTTGAGCCCAGGAGTTTGAGGTTGCTGTGAGCTAGGCTGATGGCACGACAATCTAGCCTGGGCAACAGAGTGAGACTCTGTCTAAAAAAAAAAAAAAAAAAAAAAAGATCTAACAAAAAATGATTCAAACAGATAACATATTTCACACTGAACTATTCTGTAATACTTAAAATGATGGATTCAGTTCATCTTCTTTTACTATTACACCATTGGTTCGGGAGACAATACTATCTTGACTCCTGAATTCCACACCCCCAATTACTGAGTGAAGACAAGGCAAATTCAAAAGGTAAAGTGACTAAAATGTGGATTAAAAAATCTCTCAAGAAGGAAACCCTTAAAGCCACTTTAATCAAGAACAGTCCTGAATAGATGGGGCTGCAATTTTCAGAGAAAAGGCAGATCTTAAAAATTAAGTTAATATAGAAAGAAAAGTTATGCATAATTACAGAATTTTTATTATCTGATCCCAATCCCCTAATCTAATCTCACTTCCTAATACTGCTCTTTGTATACCCCTTGTGCCTGCCAAGCTGGGCTGCTTGCTGCCTCACAATAGCTACATCATGTGCCAAGTGCTGTTCCCAACACTTGTTACTATGCGCACGCAATGATTCTTGGAGGTGGATGTTATTGTAAGTGAGGACATGGGGGTTGATAAGGTTAGGTCATCTACCCAGGTCACACAGCTAGCCGGGGACAGAACTGGAACTTGGACTTGCGTGATCTGGCTTCACGGCTTGGCTTCATACCCATGCGCTACTCTGCCTGTCTCTACGGCCCTGGTTCCTGTTGTCTCTGCTAGACATTCTCCCTCTTCCCCCTGCCTCTCCAAACCCTATTCCTCCTTCAGGGTCTACCTCCACCAGGAAGCTTTGTCAGAGAATACAAGGCCTACTTTATCTAGTCTTGCTCTGAGTTCTAATTAAATTGTTAGCAATATAGTTCACTTTCTTCTTAATTGATTCATGGACATTATTTTCCTCTACTTTTAGCTTGGTTCTGCTTTAAGCTCTGTAAAAAGCAGGGGCTCTGCATGTGTAATACTTATTTGGTTTCTCCCAATGAGCTTAGCACCATGCTAGTCATATGTAAGCTCAGTCAGTATACATTTCTTCACTGAAATGGAGTCGCTGAGTGTTTTCTAGATGAGGGTAGGAAGGATTTTTCCCCCCTAAAACTGAAAAATCCTCATAGAACCTAAGTGGATTATTTGAGAAATTAATGATGGTTTTCTTTGCAACTTGGAGCAACTTGACCTTTCTGTCTTCCAAGCTTAGTCTTTAGAAACTGACACAAGTTTAACTTTAACCCAAGTTACCGAGTTGGTTGCAGTGACAATAATAGAAGCTTATATTTACTGAGCATTCACCATGTGTATGCCAGGTGTTCTGAATCAATCTCTCCAAACATCATGCAGACCTAATAAGTATTTTTACAGGTAAAGAAATGGAAGTTTAATGAAGTTATTTGTCTGGAATCAAACAATCAATAGATTACTAATGCAGGATTCCGAACCACCTGCTGCGCCCGATAATTTTTCTTTTTTTGAGACAGGATCTCACTCTGTCACCCAGATTAGGATGCAGCAGTGCAATCATAGCTCACTGCAACCTCAAACTCCTGGGCTCAAGCAATCCTCCTGGCTCAGCCTCCCGAGTAACTGTGACTATAGGCATGTGCCGTCATGCCCACCTAATTTTTTAAAATATTTTTTGTAGGGACAGGGTCTCGCTATTGCCCAGGCTGGTCTCGAACTACTGCCCTCAGGAGATCCTCCCACCTCAGCCTCACAAAGTGCTAGGACTATAGGCATGAGCCACCACACCTGGCCAATTTTTAAGCCATTGTTTTATAGGTCTCTAATGCTCTCTTCTTTTGGATTTAGCTGAGTACTTGGTTCTCAACCTTCATCCAAAATGTTCCTGGGAAAACTACTTAACATTTCTGATTTCAGTTTTCTTTGTTACATATATATGACATTCATAGCTGACCTGATTGTCTACATAGGAAATCCCAAAAAATCTGGGAAAAAGAGTTACTAGAACTAATTAGGTCACTGGGTTGCAAATATACCAATGAGGACCCTAAAAGAGTAATATTTCAAAATGACCAAAATAAATCAATGTTTCTTACTAGATAAGACTGACTTAAGTCAAACATCTAATTTTTGCTTTGCTCTAGAATTATATCAATCCAGTAAACTAACCCTGGTTTCTTTATACTAGTCTGACTATGTGAGTACAAATTTGATACAGTTTTTTGATTAATAAAAATGGGTAAACTTATAAACATCAAAAGGCTAGAAAAATAATACCATGAACAACTCTATGTCTATAATTTGACAACTTACAGGAAATGGGAAAATATATTGAAAGATGCAATAGGTCAAAGTTCACTTATAAGAAATAAATAGTTCTATAGCTATTTTTTAAAACTGAATTTATAGTAAAAACTGTCCAGGAAAGAAAACTTCAGGTCCAGGTGGCTTTACTGGCAAATTCTAGCAAACAGTTTAGGAAAATATAATACCAATTCTATATACACCCTTCCAGAAAATAGACTATGAGGGAACACTTCCAGCAGAGTTTGTGAAGCCAGTATTGCCCTGAGAACAAAACCAGACACACGTATTATGAGAAAAGATCAATATTTCTCATGAACACAGATGCACAAACCCTTAACAAAATGCAACAAATCAAATCCATCAATACATAAAAAGATAATACATCATAACTAAGTAGTTTTTTTCCCAGAAATGCTAGGCTGGTTCAACATTCAGAAACCATTCAGTGCAACCTGCCATTATCAACAGACTAAAGAATCAAAATCATATGATCCATCTCAATAGATGGGAAAAAAGCATTTAATGAAATTCAGTAAAATAAAATAAAAATACTTAGAAAGCTAGAAAAACCTACTTGACAAGGGCTATCTATCAATAGAAGTAAGAGAGCTAACATAATTAAGGGTGAAAGACTGAATATTTTCCCTCTATGATTGGGAACAGGACAAGGATGTCTCTTTCACCATCCCTGTTCCACATTATACTGGAGGTTCTAGTTTATTCAATAAGGCAAGAAAAAAATAAAAGGAATGCTGACTGGAAAAGAACTAAAACTATCTTTGTTCACAGATGACATGATTTAGAAAATTCTATTTAGAAAATTCCCAATAATCTCAAAAAGAAGTTCTAGAACTAATAAGTGAGTTTAGCAAGGTTGCAGGATGCAAAGTCAATATATATATATATATATATATATACACACACACACACACAAACAATCCTATTTCCATATGCTAGTAATGAACTATTGGCAATTGAAAAATGTAGAAAGTACCATTTGCAATGGCATTAAAACCACTTGAAATACTTAAGGATAAATATAACTAAATATGAGCAAGATCTGTATACTGAAAACTATAAAAACTGATGAAAAAAACTAAAGATCTAGATAAATGGAAAGACATAAATGCTCATTGTTAGAAGACTCAATATTTTTAAGATGTCAGTTCTTCCTGAACTATTCTGTAAATTCAATACCATTCCAATCAGATTCCCATCAGGATGTTTTATTAGAAACTGACAAGCTGACTCTAAAATTTATAAGGAAAGGTAAAGGAACTACAATAGTCAAAATAATTTAGAAAAAGAAGAACAATGTTGAATGAGTCACGCTACCTGAATTCAAGGCTTATAGTAACCACGGCAACGTGGTGTTGGCAAAAATATAAACACGTAGATCAATTAAATAGAATAGAAAGTCAAGGAATAGACCCACACGGATATAGTCAATAGATATTTTTTTCACAAAGACATCAAAAGAATTCAATGAAGGAAAGTCTTTTCAACAAATGGTGTAGGAACTGTTTGCTTGAATGGTTTGAATTGGATATTCATAAGCAGAACAATGAACCTAATCCATACCTTGCACC
>RJWJ010041237.1:0-13589 GCA_004363605.1 Indri indri | reverse complement strand
TTTACCCTCCCACTTAAAACAAGTCAAAAAATGGATAGAATATATGAAAAATGGTTCTCGAGACATTGGAACACCAGGAAAGATAAGAAATAAATGAGGTGAGATTCATTATTACCCAAGCTTACTGCCTGAAGAACGTTTCAAGGCAGCAAAAGAGAGGAGAGGGTCAGTTGGGAGGCTGAGGGACAGACAACTTGGTAGACTCCCAGAATTGAAGGACGGAGCTGGAAGTCTGGAGAGACCAAAGTGGCTATAGCATCACAGCACACTATCAGAGAACAGAGAGCTGCTCAGAGGGAACACTTGAGAGATCGTCAGAAGGTGTCCCTGCAATACTCAGCCGAGTCCTCATCAGCATGACAGCTGTGCACTTCCTGGTCTTCTTTACCTGTCTCTGTCAGGGTCAGACCTTTAGGGTTATGCATGAATAATTGTTCCAGATCAGATTTATGTATCAGTAGACACCCCTTTAAATTAAATCACCAGGACAACGAAAGAGCCAGACTCGATTTATTCACAGTACGTCTGGGAGGCAGCATCATCAAAGGTGGGGGATAGAATGGCGTGCAGTGCTTTGCAATGTACCAACAGCTAATAGAACTCTGTGGGTGTCCAAATACATACAGATGCGGGTGTCAGCCTGGGCCAGGGAGCTGGAGCTGAAGTTGCTTTATCCTCTGGATTCAGAGTCACGGCAAAGTGGGACAGAATTATTTCTTTATGCCACAATTATTTGCAAGCATTTACTGAGATTTGTGATGATGAAGTCAGTGTGCTAATTACCAGGCTGGATGGCAGGGTGGGATGGATAGGAATGACACCATCTCTCAGACTGGGGGCCAGAATGCCAGTGCAGTGGCATCTGAGCATGGGAGGGAGAAAGCTGGCTTTTGTCACTTAGCAGAAGTATCACTCTTGGGTCCCTGGCTGCTAGAAATTATGCTTCTATAATGCCTCTAAATGCCGGTCATCAAACATGTGTATAAAGTCACAGAGGTACACAGATGTGTTTTAATGTGGAGCAAATCCTACTGCTGCTACTGCTACTAAGACTACTTTTTTCTGGGACATGTGTGAAATGTGCCTTTACATACATCATCTCCCTTAATAGAGGCTGGGGGTTACTTCATATGAAAATGCAGGCTCATAGGTAAAGATATTTCCCAAGATCTTTCAGTAATGTTTGTTGTACTCCAAAGCTTGCATTTTTAACTTTCATGTTGCATAACAGTTATTAAGGAACAAAACTACTATAAACCATTATCGCTCATATAGTCTTTATTGTTTGACATTTACATCATCCGATTTAATCATATGCATACTCAAACTCACCCTGTTGCACAGGTATCTTTAACTCCATGGTACAGGGGAGGAAACTGAGCTTTAGGTGGGTTGTGTGTCTTGTCCATTCGAAGGCACCTGGGGTGTGGCAGAGCCAGAATCAAACCCCTAGTGATTTACCCCAAATCCTAATCTCTTCCCACTCTACCACAGTGAGAAGAGAGTTCTGAAGATCTTCTTGTTGTGGTGGAGTATATAAAAGATTGGGCCGAGTTTGGTTTACTCAGAGTTATTTCAAACTCAGCAAGTTGTGCAGTGCAGCATCACCTGGCTGCTGGGTCAATGTTCCACTTCCAGAGGACTCACCCGTTCAAATCCAGAAGACATTCTTTGGCCTCATGCTTAAGAGCTGGGCCTCCAAATTCAGATAATCCGGTTGCAGTTCTAGCATCACCCCTTATGGGCTGGGTGACGTGAAACAATGACTCAACCTTTACGAGCCTCAGTTTTTCTATCTGTCAGTTGGGACTATTGTAGTACTTGCCTCACAGGGGGTTTAAAATGAGATGACCCATGAGATAAAACCTGTGGTGTAGTCACTGTTGCCAAGACTGTTGTTTCTGCAGCATGCTTGGGTGTGAGCAGGCCTGGGAGCCAGAGGACCCTCAGGCAGAGTGACCTGCTGTCGCTAGGTGCACATGGGCATGGGGCACACTGAGAGGATGTGGGCAGAGCACCAGCAGTGTCTTCTGCACCCCCAGAAGTTTCATGGGTGACAGAACACTGATCTGAGGGGTGTGCAAAGACCACTGAGAAATCTCAAAAATTCTGGGAGGAAAAATCCTGGAAAAAGACTAGACTTTCTGCAGAGCTGGGAAACATGGGCATGGAGCCACTGTACTGTGTGGTGTTAGTGCCGATGCATCCTAACCACGCTCCCAGAGGGCTGTCCCTACAGTACGTGGACTACCCTCCATGAGGTTGTGCTGTGACCAGAAGAGCAGGCCGGTCCCCACTCTCAGTCTACATATGGCAGCAGACGTTTCCCCACCCTAGCAAATACCCTCTGCACGTCCATCTCACCCTCCTGCTCCCTCACCGGCACACATGGTGCTTTGTTACTTTAAGGAGTGGGATGGTTCCACTAAAATATTAGTATATGTGGAGAATTTTGCAACTATGAGGTATCGAAAAACCTGAATGAGGACTCCTAACTATTTTAACACAAAAGTAGTAAGTCTTTAGATATTAAAAATAAAATTTAAACACTTTTGATTTTACTTGGCCTTATGCCCCTCATAAGCTCATCACAGATATTTAGGATTCACCATGGAGTACCGTGCATAATTACATACTGTTCTGGGAAGTAGGGTACCCAAGTGCTGGTTGTGGTGGCAATTTATTCCCTGGGTGTCCTTGGGAAAGACAAAGGAGGCCTCCGAACCTGGTTAACAGGAGGGGCTTGGGAGCACCTGTCGTTCAATGTCCATTTTAAAATTAAATAAATGTAAAATAATTTTTACAATAAGAAGAATGACAAATGCATGAGATCCTACACTCACCACCCAGCGTAAGAATTGGAATATCACCAAATCCTCTGAAGCCCCTGTGAGCCCCTCCCCGATGCCAGCCCCCTCCTACTTCAGCCTGGAGTTCACCGCCATCTTGAACTTTGTGTTTATTGTCAATTGCTTTTATTTATAGTTTTATTACATACGTATGCATCCTTATCAACGTTCCATTCTGCATGCTTTTTAACTTTAAATTTTGATTCATACTCTACATATTCTTCTGGGACTTGCTTTTCTCCCAACATTATTTTTGAGATTCTCCATTTTGTTTTGAGTTGCTGCAGTTCTCTCGTTTGTGTGGCTGTGCGGTTGTTCATCTGTGACTATCTCATCTACCATTTAATTGCATGGCTTCTGTTTGTCTGGTTTCTCTATTTTGATCTTTCTTGCATTGCTATTCTTGCATTTTTTTCTGGATTGTTTTTTCTTTTCCTTTTTTAATTCCTTCAATTTGTTTGAAAGTTTTGCACTCTATTTTTACCATTTTAGTGCATACCATGGAAATGTTAACATACTTAATGAACCTAAGAATGTCTGCAATTAATCAGGATCTTTAACTTCTGGAACAACACCAGACTTGAACATGTTGACTCTGCTTATCCCACTTTCTCTTAAATACATTTAATTAATTCAATCTTGGTTATTAGTCCTCCAAAATTGGAGATTTGAAAAAAATACAATATTTTATGCAATGTTTGCTTTGATTTACCCACATTTTCATCACCTTTGCCAACTATTCCTTTTTATACTCCAGACCTTCATTTAAAAACCTTCTGCCTAAAGTATATCTTTTAGAATTTCTTTTTCTTTGGGCAGGGGACAGAGCCTCACTCTGTCACCCTGGGTAGAATGTAGTGGCATCATCATCGCTACTCACTGCAACCTCAAACTCCTGGGCTCAAGCAATCCTCCTGCATCCATAATCACTTGCCATGATGCCTGGCTAATTTTCTTTTTTTCTTCTATTTTTAGTAGTGACAAAGTCTCACTCTTGCTCAGGCTGGTCTTGAACTCCTGAGCTCAAACAATACTACCACCTCAGCCTCCCAGAGTGCTAGGATTATAGGCGTGAGCTACTATGCCTGGCCTAGAATTTCTTTTAGTGTATGTTTATTAGTATGTATGCATGTGGGTCTGAAAATGTCTTTATTTTGGACTTTATTCTTGAAGTATAGTTTCACTATACATACAGTTTTAGGCTGACATTTATTATTCCTCAACATATTGAAAAGTTTTTTCTTTATCTTTTTGCTTTGTGTAGTTGATATGAAGTTAAACATCAGTCTAATCATCTTTATAGGTGATCCGTCTTTTCTTAGTGAATGGTTAACTTTCTTCTCTATGTCTTTGATGGTTCTGTAGCTTCACCACCATGTGTTACTTTCTGGTTATTAATCCTTCTTGGAATTTATTCTCCTTCCTTGTTTTTCTTCATGAGTTCTGGAAATGCTCAGTTATGATGTCTGAGTAGCCAGAAAACTCATTAATTAATTAGATAAATAATTTTTTAATAAAATATTTTTAGAAATAAAATCGAATGCAAAGAAGTTTGTGGCAAACAAAGTATCAAAATTTTAAATAAAGACAGGACCAGGCAGTGCCATGTTGAGACATTTGGAGCCAGAGGCAAAAGGAAAATGTGTCCTTCTATGATGTTTTTCTAGAACATTAATGTACTTGAAATAATATTAAAATGCAAAAGTAGGTGTATTTAAACTTGACATTATTTAAATATTTTATTTTTACCAAAGCTAGAATTTATTGTAAGCTTACCTTTCTAGCTCTAACGGAAGAAAACTCATCAAAAATATTTTCATTAAAACTATTAACCATGAAAAATACAGAAAAATCTGTAGATGTGTGTACATTTTTCTCTTCCAGATTGCATGATCTCTGCCCAGTGTTACTCTTTCATTGAAGAAGGTTATACTTTTAAATAACATACTTAAATATTTTTAAATAATAATAATGATGATGATGATGAGGTACAGTTAGGTGATTTGTCCAAAACTCTTGAGCTGTTTCCAGGCAGAGTTAGACCTAGAATCCTGATCTCTTACTGCTGAGCAGAGGTTTTTTCCAATTATATCCCATTTACTGAAACCAATATTCTCACATTGTGACCAAAATCTCCACAGGCGTTGAGGCCACATCAGGACCCTTAGGCTGAGCAAGTGTTAGAGAAGTGCTGTGCCCACCAGAATGAAACTGCTAAGTAGGGGAGCAACCAGGCATTGTGTTTATGCCAATGGATGCAACCAGGCATTGTGTTTATGCCAGGCCACTGGTTCTCAGACTCATCAAGGGACATAGCACCAGGAATCTGGACCAGTCTTTGTGGCTCCCTATGGCATGTTGAAATATTAGTATGAAGATGGCTAGATCTTTATACTTTGGTGCTAAATCCAATACCATCTTATACTAGACTCCAGTTTAAATAAATATGACATATATCATAAGTTTAAGAACCATTGCTAAGAGAAAACCCTAAAATTGAGACAATCCTATCCATTAATTTATCTTTTTCTTCTTTTCTGTGAGTCCTATTGTTTTGTTTTAGTAGCTAAATGCCTGGTCTAGCTGGAGTTCCCTGGAGGCTTAGCTTGAAATCGACTGCCGGGTATCTCCTTCAGCTTAACTCCTGGATGAGAAGCAAAGCAGCTTTGCCTCCTGCTTCAGTGGAAATGAGATCCCTGGGGCTCATGTTCCCATAAAATCTTTTGTGTGGTCTCAGAATAGCAACTGTCTGTTATTTCTTGGCTGCCAAATTTATTGGGGTGTGTGTGTGTGTGTGTGTGTGTGTATGTGTATGATGGTTGGGGGCCAGTCAACTTTGCACAGTCTCAAGACCCCCTTTTTAAGACTTCAGGGATGATGGTACAAAATGGTCAACTATTAATATTAGACTTCTTGGCCCTTAATTCTGCAGAAATGTTCCTCCCACACTGGGAAGTCATGCGAACCGTGGCTCACATGCCATCCTCAGCTGTGTCCTTTGTGGTCACTGCTGTATGCACCACAGAGAACTAGAATTTGCTTGGGCTAGGAAGCAGTCAACCATTTTATGACCTATTTGGAAAGAAAGCCCCACTAACCCCAAGACCAAGGATAATACTTTATCTTTTTCTTTTTTTCCTTCAGAGATTAATGTTTTCTGAGATGCCTTGGTTGCATTAAGAATTCATAAGACAGTTGAGGTGGAGAGAGGAAGGTATTACTACACAGAATAAAATCAGACAATGGTAAAAAAACAAAACAAAACAAAACAAAACAAAAAAACCCTCTCCCTGAACAGATGGCCAAGTTTCAGACAAACTATTGTGAATCCTGCTCCAGTCTACCCCTCCTGTTGTTTCAATGGTCTTCCAAATAAGCTCCCACAGTCTGAGTCTTTATATTGTTGGTTAAAAATAAGCAAAGTAATTTCCCTTTCACTCTCCTGCTTTGCTCAGAAGAGAAAAACCACTTGTGGCAGCAGTTGCTTTCGAGAATTTCTGGACTGTTACTCCTTGAAAAGTTAACCTGTAGCCCCTAATAGGAAAGCGGCTGGGAGAATTTACCAGTGATGTGTGCTCCAAACGGCTATTGTAATTCATATCCAGGTCTCCTCATTGGACCCTCAGGCAAGATGATAGGATGCCAGCAGATGCTGTTCACTCCAGTACTGAAAACGGGTCCCCTTAACTTTCTTAGTCTACCTTACCTAACACTTGCCACATTAAGAGCTAGGTTTCCTGAATAAAATGTTACATAGAAAAAATGTCTAGATATGTGTTCTCCAATACTGTGGTCACTAGCCACATATGGCTATTTCAATTTAAGTGTAATTAGACATTCAGTTCCTGAGGTCTCAGCCGTCTCTCGTAGCTAGTACCTGCCATGTTGGACAGCGCAGATAGGGAAACGACATCACCCCGTAAGGTCCTGTGGTACAGCACTGATCTCAATGCACCTGATATTTCTGCCTGTTTCAGGCAGTGGAAACAATATTCCTGAAGTTCTGATTTTCTGCCTTCAGGCTCTAAGTTGTTACTATATCTTCATATAATAAAGTTATGATGGTCTCTTTATATATTATAACATATATTCTCTTACTAAGTTATTATTATATCTTTTAGTCCTCTGGGTCTGTCACCCAAAAGTCCCTGAAGCTCTGCTGCAACTTTGGCATTTTTACTGCTTTGGTGAAAATCATCACTTTAGCACCTCCGGGATTTCTCTTTGTTGTGGAATACATCCTACAGCAAGTTTGGATGGTGTTGGATGAATGTCCAAGTCCCTGTGTTTGGTTTTATGTAAATAGCCACAGTAAGTCCTGCCAGTTGGCAGCGGGGCATCCAGGGATGGCAGTAGGTGCCAAGCAGCTGCAGTGTCCTCAGCCGTGTTGGGCATGCGGGCATGGGAGGGGAAGAGAGCCAGCGTCCGGGTTTGCTGATACAGATAACTGAATTCAGACCTGGGTTTCTTGAGGCACTAGATTGCTTTTATTGTATAGACAGATTAAAAGAAGAGGCATAGGCTCTGAAAATTACCCTGTGGTGGTTTTTTAAAAGAGCTGCAAAATTCATTGCTACTCCTCCCATTGAGAGATGGGGATATACGT
Source organism: Indri indri (assembly GCA_004363605.1). Lineage (NCBI taxonomy): Eukaryota > Metazoa > Chordata > Mammalia > Primates > Indriidae > Indri > Indri indri. Next base: position 6,134 of record RJWJ010041237.1, on the reverse strand, counting down.
CTCCCCGAGCGCTGCCCCTGAATCCGCCCTGCCTTGAGTCTGGGTGGGCTCCTGTGCAAATTTTCTGTTGCTATGTAACAAATCACCTCCAGCTCAGCAACTTAAAACAACACCCGTTTGTTAGCTGCTAGTTCCGTAGGTCAGAAGTCCACTCCTGCCTGGGTGGGTTCTCTGCTCAGGGTATCCACAAGGCTAAAATCAAGATGTCAGCCCAAATGAATTCTTCTCTGGAGGTTCCAGGAAGAAAGCTGCCTCCAAGCTCCTTCAGGCTGTGGACAGAATTCAGTTCTTTGCAGTTGGAGGACCGGGGTCCCTGTTCCCTTACTGGCTATGAGCTGGGGACTTCTCTCAGCTACTAAAGGCCACCCACATTCCTTTTCATGTGGCTTCTTCCACCTTTAAGCTGGCAACGGTACATCGAAACCCCCTTGTTCTTCAAATTTCTGTGACCTTCTCTTCTTCCATCAGCCCCAGAAGGCTCTCTGATTTGAAGGATTCATGTAATTAGATCATGCCCGTCCAGATAATCTCCTGATCGTACAGGCAACCATGCCATAGAGCAGATCATAACCATGGATACTCACGGGTTCCATGGATTAGGGCGGAGCACCTTTGGGGTATCATTTTAGAAACTGCACCCTGTCTTGCGGCAGTTTGACAGAGTATGACTCTGTAGGTTCTGAGGCTAGGTCATAATAGGTGACACATCCTTTGCACTGGAACACTACTGCTTAGAACCCTACCCTGCCATATAAGAAGTCAACTGCTCAGAGGCCACCATGCGAGAGAAAACCCAGCCACACATAGCAGTCACAGCCAGGCACTCTGGTTGTCAATCCTAACTTCTGAGTCAGCTCAGACCAGGGTTCAGACCTGGGAATGAACTGACCTTAGATGGTTCTAGCCCCAGCTGTTGAGTCACTCCCAGTCTTCGAGTCTTCCCAGCCCAGGGCCTAGACATAACGGAGCAGAAACAAGCCATTTCCACTGTGCCTTCCTTGTTCAATTTCCTGACCCATGAATTGGAGAACATAAAAATATGATTGTCTAGGTCTCTACATTTGGAGGTAATTTGCTATGGAGCATGGCATCTGGGACAAATCTGGAGGTGGAAAAGAATTAAAATTTTCTCACTGACCTTTATTGAAGGTCTTGTGGGCGGCGGAGGGGATTGCTCATCATATACTCCTTCCCTAGGACTTCTAACATGTGATGAAAACACAAGGAACCAAATCAATCTTTAAAATATTTATTATTTACCCTTGCTCTGTGTCAGACAATAGGAGGAATGCTGGGGACATAGGTGCTGAATAAGGGGACAAAGTCCCTCCCCTCATGGAGCTTAGAGGCTAATGAGGGGGAAACTCAAACATGTAAATATGCAAGACAATTTTAGACAATGATAACTCTTACAAGGAAAATAAAACAGGGTAGTGTGTTGGAGTCTCGAGGTGGAGGAGAACCTGACTGGGCTGCAGGTGGAGGGCTGTCTGAAAAGGTAGCAGCTGAAACTCAAATTACAGTCAGTTCTGCTCTCATGCTTGTTTCGAAAATGTGAATTTATTCCAATGTGACTGCTATATTAGGAAACAAGTTTCTCATTTGCTTGTGCATGATTTCATCCATAAATACTCTAGGTATACAGAAAACTGCACCCAGTTGAACTGAGCTGCTCAGGAATACAGGAGAGGCACAAGCAGGGGCCTCAGACATCTACCGGCTGCCTCCACTCACCACGAGTGTTACGAGACGCACCCGTGCACGTCTAGTGACATAACTTTCGTCTGACTTTAGATAACCTCCTTCTATTCCATTCACAATAATTCACAAGCTGCAACCCCTCCGAGGTCCACTTCCACAAGCAAATTGAGGCCTTGTTCAAAGCCAAGTGACACATTAATTGTCATATTTATCTATTTCTTATCCATTTAACCTGTGTAAAACTCTGCTGTTATTTTTCTTTGGTTCTCATCTTTTTTTTTACAATGTGTCACTGACGGTTTCGAGTGCTGGGCTCCTACCCTCATTTTCCTCGTGTGCCTGTGGTTTTATGGCACGGTGATTTTTAGGAACACATACATAGGCTGGTTACAGAAGAACTGACTGTACAAGACCTGGTGAAGATTTTGTAGTGAGCGCACCACCCCAAAGGCAGAAAGGAGTCATGTGTCCCAGGAACCCTGTGACCACCTGAAGCACGGCAGAGGGACAGAAGAGGAAAGGGGGAGAGACAGCAATGAAGGCTAGTCAACCGGGGCCTGACAGTAGGGAGCCTGGATGGAGTGAACCACAGCACCGCCTCCTTGACGTTGGAGGGAAGTCGGAGACCGGGAGAGACGGGCCAGCTGCGTTCTCGCCAATGCTGCCCCCTGCAGGCCGGTGCGCGCAAGTCCCCCAGGCAAGCGCGAGGATGGGAAATAGGTTTCCCCCAACGATTTAAATTCACTTCTTTCAAAGAGTTGCACCAGGGCTTCGCACAGCACTCAGAGGCTGAAATGTGCTGTTAGTCCTGGAAGGCATCCTCACCACTCTCTCGCCCCATCTCCGCCCTTAGAGGGGAGTACTGCTTTGCCATGTGTCCCGTTATGTTGCATGGGAATATGCTCCTAGTGGTGAAGGTGGGACTAGAAACCAAGTCTCATTTGTGATTAATTGATTGGCAGCGGATGAAAGCGCACGTTTTCAATTTCCTGGGGAGCGACGCTTTACATTCTTAGATATGTAATAACACCCACATGGAAAGGATTTGAAGAAACCATCTTTTTCCCTACCAATGTCTGTTCGCAAGTGCTATGAGCTTCTTTGCCCGCACACTGGACATTTTCCATTCTAGTGACATGACTACTACTCAGAAATATTTGCGTTCTTGGCTTTCTAATGTTCCTGAGGACAAAGTGGTGATGCCCTCTTTGATGTCCCTTTCATTCCTCAGCCATTCTGGGAAGTCTTCTCTTGGTGCCAGGATGAGGTTTTAACAGGGCTGATATGTAAGTAGCAGACGGACTCTAGTTGACCTGCCAATGGCTGAAGGGAAATAACAGCGGCTCTGTTCTACCTGGGAGGAAACTGAGGCAAGGGGTAGGGCACACTCAGAGCTCCAGGTGTCCCCATATGGCTCATGCACAATGCATTACCCCTGTTCTTTTCTCTCACCACCTCACTTCCTTAGCTACTCTTTACCTAACCTTAGGGAGGCCAGTGCCCTCCAGGCCTTAGCTGTCCAAGAGAGGCGGTGGTGGTACCGACAGGCTCTTCCTTGGGCATTTCGTTTCTTCATATTCTGTGGCACCTGTTTAGGGATTATGTGATGAAGTGGAAGTTCCTCTTGGTCGTCCTTGAGGCTTTTATTCCTCAACTGTCAATGTCCCTCCTTATTCAGAAAGGGACATGACATGGGAATTTATACGGATCTTCCCTAGGACTTGCCAAGCTTACTCCATCATCCCTCATCATCTTCCTCGCACCACTACTACCCAAATCCTGCACATCTTATGAGGTCTGGAACCTTCTCACTTCCTCTGGGAATATTCCCTGACTATTCTGGCACATACTGACACATCCCATCTACACATTTCTGTAGCCCACAACTGACCAACAACTTACCTCTCTGTCTCTTAGTTCTAGTACTTGAGACAAGAAGACTTTGGTTGACCCAGATCACCCTTCGAACTGTGACACATGAAACATAGGTCTGGCCACCAGTGGATGAACTCTCCTTCGGTTAGGTGTCCATCATGGCTCAATCAACCGTGACCCAAAAGATTATGTAGGGGCTGACATGGTATGATGCCCATTCATCTGGGGTGCATGAATGGAGGCCTCATTAAAGGCATGTGTGCAGGACAAAGGAAAAATCGGCACCTTTAATACAACTTATGTTCAGTTCCACAGAGCGTAGTACTTTATTGTCCTTGTGATGCTTCGTATGTCTGAATCTTGTCTTTCTTATGAGATAGGCCCCTGTTGGCCCATCTGTCAAATAGTTCCTGTTTGACCTGCCTTCGCCAACAACAACTTGTTGGGAGGATCAAAAGAACTGATGTCTGTGACGGTGCTTTGACTATTAAATGTTAGCCTACATGTCCAACGATGGGTAATTGATTAAATAAATTATGACATAACTGTACAATGGAGCACTATTCCATTGTTAAAATGCAGTTGCTACAGAATATTTATGTGTCAAGATGTTTAAGACATTGTTAAATGGAAAAAGTGAATTCCAAACAGCATACACATCAGGATTCCTTTTGTGAGCATACATGCGCACACAGACACACACAGGTACACACGCATTCATCCTCCTGTTTGGAAAGATGCTCACCAAAATATCAGCAAGGGTACAACCTGGGTGGTAAGGTTATTGATGATATAAATTTTATAATATTTGCTGAGCTACAATTTATAAATTTTTTGCAACAAGCATCTATCACTTTTGTAATAAAAGAAAAGAAAGAAATGCAATTTAAAAAAAACCCTAAATGTAATACAAGGCTATAAATTTCTTTTTTTGATCCCACTGCACTAAGCATGTATAAGAGACTCAATAAATAATTGTGGACCGCTTTAAACCCTACGTAGAAAGGTTCTGTGTAAATACATAGGTGTGTATGCCTGCATGTGTGGCCATGTAGAAACGTGATTACTTGTTGCACCACATTGAAAGGCTTTCTTAGGTTGAGCTCCCTTGGACACAGTAGTTTATTTGAGAAGTGAACCCAGGAAGCACTGATCTGAGAGCAGAGACATGAGACAGAGAGTGGAAGAAAGCCAACAGTGTGTGTGCTATTGAGCACACTACTGGGGCAACTGGGACTTTATCCCTCTGGGACTTCTGAGAGAAAGAAGAAGATGCCTCTGAGTTATTTTCCCTAAGGAGTGAGGGACCTGGGGTATTTGTCCACCCTTCCCATCTGCTTTTGTTTCAAGGCTGCTCCCAGAGGGTGTTAAATCCCTGACACTTCCAGCCTCCATGTTCCTAGGCAGAGCAGGCTCCTGGGACCAGAGAAGGTCTTTGGCTTGGCAAAGACTCACAACTTGCAGTTGGAAGGCACTGGGTTGACATACACAAGAATGGCGAGTGTCAAGGAGATACGGGCCAGGTACCAACAGCACCCATTGCCACGGTGTTCTGCCTTTCTTATTAAGCACCACCCCATCGGGTCTTACCCACAATTCTGTCCTGGTGGGGCTGGGACTGTGTCAGGAAGGGAGCAGGAATGGTTGAGATACAGTAGGTCCACAACGGAAATGCCATGACTGGGCTTGGTGCTACTCTGTCACCTCCCAAATGATTGAGTGTTTATTTAGGAAGTTGACCTGCCCTGATGACTCTGGGAATATTCAAGACAAAAGATGTGAAATCCAGGTTTCAACATTAACCCACTATGGCCAACAGAATTGAAGAATGTACCATGAAAACAGGGTATCGGAACTCAGAGCTGTTTATTTATGGGTTTGGCAAGGTCTTTTTATTTTTTATGATGCGTTTGAGCTCTTCTGCATACAAGGCAGAATTCCATAAACCCGAGACAAGCCTATAAAATCCATCACAAATTGTTTTATGATGTGTTTGAAATCCCTCCGGCTATTTGTTGATGATTTGTCCTTTCTTTTTGACACCTCAGCTGGGGATTATCATCCCCAAAATAGAATTGCTAACTTCTTGGAGACCTGTGACCACTGTTTGCTAGAAATATCAGTAGACCAGAGCAAATCAATGTTTATTTATTGGTACCAAGCAGGTACCAACAGAGTTCTGGACTTTAGAAGCTCTAGAAGGAACGCAGACTTTTAGAACTAGAATCACAAACTTTTCATTGTATGGTTGAAGAAACTGAGGCTTCAGGTCACTTAGCTAGTTCGAGGTGGAACTGGAGTGACACTCCACCATCTCCTCCCATGAAGTAGCCTATGCATAAGGGCCAATTGGTGACCCATTCTGGCTGGCTGCTAAATGATACTGATTCTAATTCAGTGATTCATACTAATTGTCAGATTAGGCTCCCTGTGGTGGAATTTGAGGGAATCTCCCTCTCATTGGCTACTGAATACTTGGTGGTAATTTCACCCTTTATAGATTTCTTGGGCCTTTTTGGTTTCTTAGATTCCAGATTTCTCCTTCAGAAAAGACTGAT